>JARYHS010009226.1:0-43910 GCA_031002005.1 Vandiemenella viatica
ATTCATCCATCTAATTCGGACCTCAAAGTACGTGGCCTCTTTTTTTTTCCATTTTTTTTTAAACTTTTTTCCTTCCCCCCGCCCCCCTTTTTTATGGCTTTCCGCCTCGTCGACGTCGAGGTCATTATAGGCGGGAAAGGATGGCGGAAACGAATTGGAATACCATGGCCTTTTAAAGAAAGCATCCCAGCATTCACCTGGAGTGATTTAAGGAAACCATGGAAAACCCAAATCTATATGCGCGGACGGGAATTCGAACCGGCGTCCTCCCGAATGCGAGGCCAGAGCGATAATCGCTCACTCACCACGCTCGCTCGGTATGCGACCTCTTGGTGTCCGTCGGAAGAATGGGTCGAACAGGACCAGAAACGTGTTTCACCTATTCTGTTCTTCATTTTGAAACACACATAAAAAAGACTGTAAACATTCGGTAGAGATCTAGAAGGATATCACACCAGACGGATATAAGAAAACTTCTTTCCACCGTACCTCTGCAGTATTTGGAAGCTATAGGATCTGATTTCTGGCAGAACAACTTATAGAGACACTGATTTCAATGTACAATAATATTTCTACTGTAAGTAAGGGATCTGCATAAACCATATAGCTCCATTTTGGCCTCCTGTGAACCCTCACCTCCCCCCCCCCCCCCCTTCCCACGTGGCTTTTTTTTCTCTTTTGATTCCAGCAGACATTTTTTACTGTTTTCTCTTGTCAGACTATTGTAAATTACATACGGAGATAGTTAAATGACGGAAATAAATACTCACATGCTGTTCTGAGTTCTGTTCCTCGTTTTAACTGTGAAAAATGTTATGAAAGGAAAGCTACGTAGCCTGGCTTGAAACCCCCTCCCCTCCCCCCACGTAGCCCAGCGTAGCCTTCCAGTCAACCCCTCCTCCCCCATGGACCGAGCCACGTAGTTTGTGCACGCTCCCTAATGCAACGTTGCTGAACACAGCCTGCTTTGTGCGTTGTTGGTTGTAAATGTAACGCTTCCTTGTCAAGGTTGCACATAGCGAACATCACAAACCAGAAACACTGGACCTTTGTTGCCGAGTAGGCAGTATCTACGCAGACTGTTTACAAACTGTCGCCGCTTAAAAGGAATAAACTGAAAACATCACATCGCCAGGAAGTCATCAGCCGGCATTTCTCAACCTTATTCAAACTGAGAACTAGTAAAATGTCGATAATATTTCTACGGACCACTAGCTGGTATGGGCCTAATTTTTAGCTATTTTTGCGTTACTTATCAACTCTACCCATTGTAATCATTATTTTAACCGTCTCTTTGATGCTTACTGGAAACTTGAATAGACTACTGTAATAACAATGGATTCATATCCTCATATTCTGGAAATAGCAGAATTTTGTTGATCGTCGAAATATTCATGGCTTTTAGGAAGTTTGGCTTATATCTTACGTACATGAAAAAGAGAAATCTTTTAGTTTCAAATATTGATCTAGGACTCGGAAAAGAACTTTTTAAAACTATGTGTGAACCACAGCACTTTATGGCAGCGAAGCATGGACTTCAGGAATATCAGAAAGAAGTAAAATTGAAACATTTGAAATATTGTGCTATAGAAGAATGCTAAAAATTAAGTGGACTGATAAAATACGAAACTAACTAGTTTTGGAAATGATGGGCGTGGAAAGAAATTTGTGGAAGAGTCTTACAGAAAGATGAGCTAGGATGGTGGGTTATGTTTTGAGACATGAAGGATTGGTTAACTTGTTAGTGGAGGAAACAGTCGAAGGTAAGAACTGCAGAGGAAGACTGAGATTAGAATATACGAAGCAAATAATTGAGGACGTGGATGTAAGAGGTACGCTGAGATGAAAAGGTTTGCGCAAGATAGCAAAGGATGAAGGATTGCATCAAACCAGTCGAAAGACTAATGACAACAACAACAAAAATCTTACATTCGCTGATAGTCTTATACAGCAAGCGTAAGGTATCCATATTATGTGAATAAGTCTTACTGACTTATTTTTATTATGATGTACTTAATTCAGTTAGAATTTATTTTTTTAATATACTGCCTGCGGACCTCAAGTTGAGAATCGTTGCTCTAGATGGTTTTTTTGTGGACTCAAACATATTTTAGATAGATGTTTATAAGGATCGTTGGTTTGCCTTGCATTGTAAAAACGAGAAAATTGAACCTTCTCCCAGGATTCCCCTATCATCTCTAACCAAAAGGTGTCTTTCCATCTCCTCGTCCAGTATGGTGGAGCCCAACGCACTTTCCAAAACTCTGTGATAGAAGCCACGTTGTTACGCAAATGCATATCTGTATGACTAATCATCTTTGTAACTACTTTCTCTGTTCATAAATCATTGCTACGATGAGCTCTGAAAAGGAAGAGAAATGATTATATTTCTGAGTGTAGATCGCTAGGTCCTCAGCTTGATTCCTTGTCAAGTCACTTGCAGAGAGACAAATCCGTAAGGCGGTTTCTGCTGCGCGGTGGTCAAGTCGACGCATGGTGCAATGTGATTGAATGGGGCAAAACAGACGATGCCACGCGGCGCCGCTTCGTCTGTTTTGCATTCGCGGCGTGGCGTCACGGCCGACTGAAGAAAATGAATCAGAAATTGTTACGAAGTGTTAAAAGTAACGTCTAAGTACTAGTAATGCCCAAGTGTTAAGATGATGCAATAGGTAGTAAAGGAAGCCAACAGTGAACATGTGTGGGGCAAGGTTGCGTCAGACAGAGAGCCGCGTAGCGCGTGGGTGATGAAATCTGAGCGTAAGCTTCCAGAAGGTCGCGTAGGGCAGCGGAGTACGTCACGGGCGGCTATAAAAAAGAGCCCGCCGCAGCGGGGAGGAGGTCTTCGGTCTCCGAGAGTCGGCGAGTGAGCCAGCCAGTAATCAACACAGCGGAGAAGACAACGTGTACAACTGTTACCGTAGTCGCCGTTGTTGACTGATAGGGTCTTCAAGTCTATGGTTCTTTGTAGATGACGGACCAACAGGTAGAGGGGCCTGAGTTAGTCACTCTCGAGGGGTTGTATGTTCATTACAGATTTCTCATACTGTTAGCCTTGTGGTACCAGTATAGCCTGGCAACCGGAGAGTTTCCAGAGGAACCGGCGATCATGATGTTTCCAGAATCTGACGATTCTGATGAGGAATAGGTATCTCTCGTAATTTATTCCTGGATATTTCCTTAGGGAGATTGTCGGCTTCGTGAGTCACAAGTGTGTTTCCCATAACCTCTTGTGTTCTAAAATTTATTTCTCCAGAACTTATCCTATCCCGAGTTCCCGAATTGTAAAAATCGATACCCACTTGTTTCAGTTTCTGAGTCTTTCCAGCTCTGTTGCACAACAGGACGCAACAGAGACCCTCATTTCTTGGTGTCAGGTGTGGGGTTAGGCCTGGGAAAGCTACGAGTGTTTGGCCGGAAAAGCCACAAAACCAGTGAGACGACTGACAGAATTTTAGCCAACCTTGGCCCAAAGGTCAGTACGTTGCAGCGATTACAGGCCGCAGTTCGAGGAATAGGAGTAGGGTTTTCAGAGATTCTCAGCCCGAAGTCAGGAAAAGACTGACGGCTTTGAGCACGAAGCTGACTAGTAAGGTTGCACAACGAGGCGTCATCAGAAGAGGATCCATTGGTCGTCTACGAGGAACAGCCGGGGCGCGACACGCGACACCACGCGAGACGCCGATCGATAGACACAGCTGGGAAGCCGTCCCAGCAGCGGATCAATACCGGCCGGAAGCAACAGGTAGCCGTCGTCGCCGAGCAGCTGAGGGCCGCAGCCGGCAACCGATCGATATCAGCACAGCAGAACTTCGTAGTCGAGCGGACAACGCGCGTCAACACGCTAACGACGTCACGTCGGGAGCAACGCCACATCTCATCGCTACACAGCACGTTGATTTCAGCAGGTGAGAAAACAAAATTGTAAGCATGCCTAACGAAGCAGTGTCAGGCAGTCAGGGCGCGCAGTCGTCAACCCACAGGATGTACATTAGTTTGAATGAAGTGATAAAATTGATTCCAGATTCTTTTGACGGAGAAAAGACGAGATTAAATGAGTGGTTGGATAATGTAGATTCAGCGTTCGAATTAATTTACCGGAACAAAAAGAAATTTTATTAAAGTTTGTGAAGGCTAAAATTGTAGGGGCACCTAGGAGTAAACTTCTTGTCAGAGATCTGACTACCACCTGGCCGGCAGTTCGTGCAATCTTGTTAGAAAATTATGGCAGTAAGAGGACTCTTGATTTTTATGCCTGTAAAATGTTTGCTAGTAGGCAAGAGTCGTGGGAGAGTATTGCGCAATGGGGTTCGCGTATAGATGCTCTCCAACATCAATTCAGAGAAGCAATAAAAAATGTAATGACGGAAGAGGAGCTGATGGGAAGCATAGCTCTAGTTTTAAAGCTAGGAAGGGCCGTATTTATTCAAGGGTTGTATGATGACCGGATAAAAACTATTGTGCGAGCTAGGGGAGAAACCATAACCCTTTCTGAAGCTGTGGAAATCGCAGCCACAGAGGAAAGTGCGATAGCTTCAGCGAAAGAAAAACCTGTTTCGCGGTATTCCTTCAGGAATCCAAAGGTAGAAGGAAAAAACCCCCCATTCTGTTTCAATTGCAAAAAGTCTGGGCATACAGCCAAGGATTGTCGGGCGCAAAGGCGTGTAAGAATAATTAATAACGAGGATGAGCTGGACAAAAAGGCGATAAATGCAGTGCTTGCCAAGTTAGATAAGATGGAGAAAGAAAACGCCGTCAGAATGATGGAAACGCGGCGGGAAACGAGAAGTAGCGCTAGGCAAGCGGCTCAAACAGCACCCTTTAAGAAAAAGGTACCGTATGCAAGTGAAATTACGTGCTATAAATGCAACCGAAAAGGGCATTATGCGCGGGATTGCCGAGAAAATGCATGGTCGGGAAAGGAAAGAGATAGAAAATCGGTAAACTGCTAGGTGGCGTAATGGAGCGGTCACATTGCGCCATATCACACAATATGTATTAAGTAGACTGCACGGATAGGAACGAATATGTGACCATGAAATGTGATGATGCAAGGTGCAACCCAGTGAAATTCTTGATTGACAGCGGAGCACAAATTAGTTTATTGAAAAGTGATAGCTTACGCGAATCCTTAAAGGGTAATACGGCAGAGAGAATCAGGATAAAAGGAATTGGCAACAATATAGTGAAAACCGAAGCTTCCGTAGTAATGATGCTGCAAGCCGTGGGAAATCTAAGGTTAAGACAAAAATTCCACGTTATAGGCACAAATGTGGATTTGACGTTTGATGGGCTGCTAGGAAGGGATTTTCTAGCAAAGAACAGGGCTGTAATAGATTACGGAGAAAGAGCTATGAACATTCGCGGGAGGCGAATTAGATTGTATACCGCGCAAGAAGGGCCGTGTATGACGCAACGTGGGACGCGTTGTGTTAAGAAAGTAGGTGTTGCAGGGATTGCGACATCGGATGAAAGTCGCCCGCTCACTAATGGAACTGTGAGGCGTGGCGTTAGGCAAGGTGTTGCAGGGATTGCGACATCGGGTGAAAGTCGCACGCTCACTAACGGAACTGTGAGGCGCGGCGTTAGGCAGGGTGTCGTAGGAATTGCGACATCAGGTGAAGTATGCCCGCTTGCTAACGGACCTGCGAGACGGGATGGAAGGAAGCGTATCGTAGAGAATACGATGCGTGGTATGTGTCCGCCCGCTAACGGACCTGCGGGATGGGACGGGAATTTCCCGAGGGCAGTAGGCGCTGCATCGAGAAATGTCGTAGGGATTACGACGCAAAATGGTGTCTGTCCGTCCACTAACGGAATTGTGCGACGCAACGGAAGGATTCCGAGGGCACTGGGTGCTGACTCGAAGACGGTAGGCCCCGTGGAAAGGCGAGATTGTGCGTCCACTAAAGGAATTGTGAGACGAGACGGTAGGTATCCGAGAGCAGCCGAGTCTGCTTCGAAGACGGTAAGCCCCGTAGAAAGGCGGTACGTCGAATCGAAAGCGAGACGCATCGATTCGTTGGCAACAGGAGTTGCGCAATTAACGGCAAGCAAACCAAAAATGGTTGCGAGAGGCCGTGGGAAGCCCACTTTCGCAGAAGTGGTGCAACGTGGTGGTAACCATAGTGGAGGAGCCAGGGGTGCTCAACACTATGAGGTAACAGTAGGCCCGCGCGAAGAAAAGATTGTAAAGGTAAGGATTACCTTAAGGAATGCATCAGAAGCGATCAATCCAAAGCAAGAGTTACAGCCAGGATTATATGTGCCCGAAGCGCTAGTATCGGTAAGAAATGGAACGTGTATTACAAGTATGCTTAATACTACCGAAAAGAAAGTTAAAATAAAGAATCCCCTTATAACAGCTGAAGAAGTGCCTGAATTTGAAAAAGCATATGTAAGACGGATTAGAAAAGAGCGACCAGAGGTAAAGTCGCGGTTAAGTAAATTGAAAGAAAATCTCCGCGTAGAACATTTAAACAAAGAGGAAAAAGAGGCTTTATTAGGTATATGCGCAGCGTATAACGATGTATTTCATTTGCCAGGAGATCACTTGGGTTATACTGAGGCTGTTAAGCATGAAATCAAACTTCTTCCCGAGGCGGAAGGAAAATAGTTCGGTTGAGGCCCTACCGAATACCCGAGGCGCAGAAGGAAATTTTGCAAGCCGAAATAGAAAAATTATTAGAAGATGATATTGTAATACCAAGTGATAGTGCGTGGAATTTGCCTGTATTAATTATCCCAAAGAAAATGGATGCAAGTGGTAAGCAAAAGTGGCGCGTAGTGATCGACTATAGACGATTAAACGATCTGACGGTAAATAATGTGTTTCCGTTACCAAGGATCGATGAAATACTAGATGGACTAGGTAAAGCGAAGTATTTCACAACCCTCGACCTAGCTAAGGGGTATTATCAGGTGCTGATAGATGAAAAAGATCAGGAAAAGACGGCTTTTAGCACTCCCTATGGACATTATGAATTCAAAAGAATGCCAATGGGATTAAAGACGGCACCGAATACCTTCCAAAAATTGATGAATTCTGTATTGACAGGACTACAGGGTGAGAAAGTATTCATCTACCTAGATGACGTCATAATTTTTGGGCCAACGCTTGAGGAGCATAATGCTAGGCTAGAGGATGTCTTTGAAAGATTGCGAAAGTATAATCTCAAACTACAAGTAGATAAGTGTGAGTTTTTGCGCAAGGAGGTTACATTTTTGGGACATGTACTTACGGAAGAGGGGTTGAAACCCGATCAGAAGAAGGTAGAATCCGTAGAACGATACCCCCAACCAACTAATACTACCCAATTGAAGGCATTCTTGGGCTTAAGTGGGTACTATAGGCGATTCATAAGCAATTACAGTAAAATTGCTAAGCCATTGTATGAGCTGTTAAAGAAAGGAGTCGCATATACGTGGGGAACAAAGCAGGAAGAGGCGTTTCGACAATTGAAGGAAAAATTGTTGAATCCTCCCGTACTACAGTATCCTGACTTCACAAAACGATTTATTGTAAGCTCAGATGCAAGTCAAGACGCAATTGGCGCCGTGTTAAGTCAAGGCGAAATTGGCAAGGATTTGCCTGTAGCGTACGTGTCTAGAACCTTGAATAAGGCAGAGAAGAATTACAGTACAATAGAGCGGGAAATGTTGGCCATTTGTTGGACAGTAAAGCAATTTAGGCCATATTTATTCGGTAGGAAATTTACGGTATGCACTGACCATAAACCATTGATGTGGGTAAATAGTATATCGGATCCGTCGTCTAGACTAATGAAGTTCCGCTTAAAGCTTGAAGAGTACGATTACGAAATCGTGTACAAGAGCGGAAAGAGAAATCAAGTAGCAGATGCTCTTTCGCGAATAAGAACCGTAAAGGAAGCGGAGGAAAATGATAATGTAGAGACAGCTGAGAGTGTATCAGCTGATAAGGAAGAAGAGGTAGGACTTACACAGGAAGAGAAGATGAAGATCCTAAAGCAATATCATGAAACCCCGCTAGGTATGCATCAGGGCATAGGTAGGACCTGTGCGAGAATTAAGAAATACTGTAGTTGGGAAGGAATGAAGGCCGATATTGAGAAGTATATCCGTCAATGCGAAAGTTGTCAGAAGAATAAGATTACCCAGATCAAAACGAAAATGCCAATGGAAATTACAAGGACACCTGAGCATGTGTTTGAAAGATGCGATATAGATATATAGTAGGCCCACTTACCGCAGACAGAAAATAGAAAAAGGTATATACTTACATTTCAAGATGCTCTGACGAAGTTCTTAGTAGCATGAACCGATAGAGCAACAAGATGCCAACACAGTGGCAAGGAGTGTTAGTAGAAAGAATAATTCTTAAGGTACGGTAATACCGTCAATTTTGCTAAGCGATTTGGGTAGTAATCTTGTGGGCGACGTAATGAAGCGAGTGTGTAGATTGTTACGAATAGAGAAAATCCACACCACTAGTTATCACCCACAAAGTAATGGGGCTTTGGAACGAACGCACCGTACACTAACGGAAATGCTTCGTCATTACGTAAATAGGGAGCAAACCAATTGAGGATACCTGGATCCCGTATGCAGTATTTGTTTTCAATACAACACCGCATAGTGCCACAGGATATACGCCGCATGAATTATTCTTTGGTCGAATATGTAATTTACCGGGAATATTACAAAAGAAACCGGAGGAAGTATTATATAACTATGATGACTATGTAATTGAACTAAGGAAAGGTTACGGGCTATGCATCAGTGTGCGCGAGAAGCGACAGTCACAAGCAAAAGAGAAAAGTAAAGAAAATTATGACAGAACGCAAAAACCGGTAGTCTTTAAGCCAGGGGATAAAGTATTATTGCATGATGAGAGTGTACGAAGGGGTCGTTCAAAGAAGTTGGACAGTCAATGGAGAGGCCCTTATACGGTAGTGGAAACTAAGGGACCAAACGTTGTGATAGAATTAAAGAGAAATAAATTTACAAAAGTACATGCCAATAGGCTAAAAGAATTCTTCTGAATTGCAGGAAAGATTGCAACAGCTTGGATGATAGCAGTGATCGTCTTGATGATAGGTGGTACGTCGGCAATGGAACAGCAGGATTTAGAAATAACGAAGTTTCGGTCATCACCAGGTCTATACTACGATCATAAGGGAACAGTGAGTTTGTATACGGTCACTTGGAAAGTAGTGAGTTATTTTAATTTAGATGACTTAAAACATAAGTTTGAAGCTACGCAGGATGCAGCGTTGAAAGCAGTAGACTATTGTCAGCAAAGGCTTAAAGAAATAAACACAAGTGTTGCAGAATGTAAAACTATGAAACGGGCGGTAGATTATTATATAAGTAGGATAGAAACCTCTCAACGCCTAATTGGGCAGCTAGCTAAACATGAGCAGAGTAGACGAAAGAGAGGAATCCTAAATTTTGTTGGAGAAATAAGTAAAGTCTTGTTTGGGACGTTAGATGAAGATGATGCATCATATTTCAAATCAAAAATAAATCTATTAGAGCAGGAACAGAAGGAATTATTGAAGTTGTCAAAAGAGCAAGTCACTATTGTAAGGGCAACGTTGACTAGTTTCAATCATACTGTCGATTCAATAGAGAGAAATGAACGGGTAATTACATCCGGAATACACAAACTAAATGAACACATACATCAATATGAAACTAGTACGGATAAGAGAATAAATAGACTCGGTATATGGGTAACGTTGAATGAACAGTTAATACAGTTGACAACAATCTTCAGTGAATTAGAGAAGGAATATGATGTAATCATTACTGCCATAGTAAATGCACAAAAAGGCATTCTTCAACCTCATTTGGTTAGTCCAGAACAAGTTGTTAAATACCTAGAGCTAATAAAAGACGAGATTAAAGACAAAAGATTGCCAATAAAACTGACGGAAGCCGGAGGGTATCAGTTACTGAAGGTGGTCGACCTGGATGTCTTCATCTCGGGAAACATTCTAAGTTATGTGCTGGATATTCCACTAGTGGACAGTGAAACTTATAATATTTATAAATTATGGCCTCTACCAGTTGAGGTAAGCCACCAGAAACGGTTGTTTACATATATAGCTCCGGAAAAAGAATTCTTGTTAATGGATAACGCCAAAAGGCGATATGTTAAAATAAATGGTGATCAATTGGAGTGTAAAAAGCTGGAGGCTATTCATAGTGTGTGTAAACAAACATTTGTGCTGCTTTCAACTTATGACCATGAAGTTTGCGAAGCTAAAATGCTTCAACCTATAGTCAAAATCCCCGATGATTGTATTCAAAAATTTATTGTATTGAATGAAAGCGTATGGACACAGATCAGAGGAAATGAATGGTTATTTGTAGCACCAAAGGGAGAAGGGCTCACAGTATTATGTAATGACAGTAAGCCCACAGATGTAGTAATTAATGGTACAGGGAAACTTAAGTTTCTGAGTAAATGCAAGGGTTACGGTGCACAAGTACTAATTCAATCCGAACATATCATTAGATCGATGGCACTGATTAATGATATAGTCCCAAACTTAAATATGGAGATAGATTGCTGTCTAAAGCGCCCCACACACTTACAGTTTATCTGAAGGCACTGGACTGTCAGTTTATCGTAGTTGGACACACACCTACAGTCGATATTAAGATCGTAGACTGCAGGTATTGCGTAACTGTCAGTGTGTGGATTGTTGAGATCGGGGCCTGAACTGCCAGCAGTCCACAGTTAACAATCTTTGTAGCTTACGATCTCAAGGCCAAACGGACACACACTCGCAGTTGGCCTGCAGTCACCGCGCCTGACAGATACGTTTTTCCCTGCCTGCCGACAGGCCACAGATCTTTCGCGCTGTTTAATCTGTTTTGGACTGTCAAGAAAATAGACAACAAACCTCGATTCGTTTCCACATTTATTGAATTATATCGGCAATTTCGATGTTTGTGGAAGGTAAAAGATAAGTCGTATGCAAATATAAAGAAGACCCTGTCACAGTTTTTGATGTTTAAAAAATGCAATAACTAACTCAGGGTGGCCACAGACCTGGAAAACCTGGAAAATCTGGAATTACCAGGGAATTTAAAGCAACCTTGAAATATCAGGGAATCCAAGTAATTTCAAAAATTATCAGGGAATTTTAAAAGCATCAACCCAAAATTTGGAATTTTTTTATAATTTATTTTAATATTGAACTTTTGCATTACATAATTCAGCTTATATAATTTTGATTTAAAATAGCCAACAAAAGCCGCATTTACACTAGCAACTTGCATCTTGTCTCGCGTCTCATCGAGATACGATGAGATGTTCCTACGTGAGTGCTGACATGAACTCTCTCTGGAACTTAGCATTCGAAATTATATATAAAAAAAGATGGATGACATCTAAATCAGAATTATAGTACTACATGTAAACTCAGAAGTTATATTTACTGAATAAAACAGCAATCGTAGAGTAGTAAGTTTATAAAGGTGTTATGTTTCACTAAACAGTTTTAAAATTTCAAGCTAAGTGTGAAACAGATGTTCCTAAAAAATTGAATTTGTGGAGAGTCTTCGAAGTCCTGTAGAATGTCACAAACTGGTTTTGAACTACTTTTGAGAAAATTGAACCTTTAATATCAAAACAAAAGCATAGATTCAAGATACCAATGCCAGCAAAAATGTGAATAGCGATAATTATACGGCTTTATAACTTTTTTGTATTAATGGTATAAGGCGAATTAAAGCAGGAACAAATAATACATAAGATCCTAAATAGGTAGGATTTCTAAAGTTTTGCGTCATTCAGAGCTCTTTCAAATGCTGAATCGATGCGACAGTATAAACATTGTTCTCATGCTGTACTCGTGCCTTTGACTCGCACCAAATAAACTGCTGCCAAGGCGAGCGGCACACCCAAGCAACCATGCAAGGTGAACCTACACGATTTCATGGTTTATACAAACTTGTGTTCATGCTATTTTGCATAGACTTGCGGAAACTTACGTGAAAATGTTAACTCGGCAGCAGAAGAAATTGAAGATGGAACAAAACAAGCTACAATAACTGAACCAGAAGAAAAGTGTAGCAAATGAAAAAAGGCATAAAAAAAGCTAAGCTTTTGACTGAGTCAAGTTACTGATGAACAATTTGTTCTAGTTCATATTAGTCATTATCTTATTTATGTGCTACTCATTTTTAATTATGCTTCATAAGATTACTAAATTAGTTATAAAATTTTCAAATAAACATTCTTAAACATGTTTCTTTTTCTAATTTTTTGAGTTTTATACTAGATTTAATTATTTACAATCAAAATCTAATTAAAACTTTAAATATCTTAATCATGCAAATAAACTTTCTAAATCAGGGAAAAATATGGCAAATTTTTCTGGAAAACCTGGAAATATCAGGGAATTTTTAAATCATTTCCTTGTGGCCACCCTGTAACTGTACATGGAATTGAACGTATTCTGTCTATATTTTGATTATAAGTTACATTTTCTATATATTTAAATTGTTTCCGTGTTTTATTATAATATAAAAAGTTTCTGAACAATAAACAAAATAAACATTATTCTTACCTGTATGTAAAAATCCTTAAATAAATTTGGCAGTTTCTGGTATTATCATACCAACTGCTAGCGGTGAAGTTCTCGAAGGAAACTTTAAATTTTCATAACTCTGACCCGTAGGCAAAAATCTCAACGTGACTGTCAGTCTTTATTGCTTGGCGCATTCGGGTGTCTGCCTTTATGATGAATGGACACACTAAACTAACATTAACTTTGGAATTTTCGTCACTCATTCTTAAGTAATTAATTAAGTCCTCAGTATGTGATTGTCGTAGTTCACGCAACAATGTCATATGGGAACGATTACTCCTTTCTTGCAACCACTGTTTCATCCAAAACCTCTTTTTGCGTCCCGGTGTTCAAAATAAAAACATATTATTCAAGATCGCAATCGTACAACGTTTTATTCGTAGTAAAATGCGACCCATTATGAACGTGAATTATGTTAGTGAAACAGTGAATTTGAAACGAACAACTACCGTGCGAGTTCGAACGAAAGTCCGCTGGACTGAAGTTAAAAATCTTCAGTCCACTGGCCTGAAGTTCACCAACTCTAGTGAGTGGGCAGCACACAGTCCATGGCCTGTACAGACCACCGCCTACAGGCAGTTGTCGTTTATGTGTGTGGTGCTTTGAGATTTCAGCCTACAGTTCTTCGTCACAGGCATCGGCCTGCAGTTCGTCTGTAAGTGTGTGGGGCGCTTAATAGACAAGAAAAAGAAAAATATAACCGAAATCCCTCTTTATTTGCCAATCGAACCAGTGGTCCGTCAGTTAGATGACCTTAAAGCCGCGGGACATAAGTTAGACGAGCTAGAGGACGCAATAGCGTACCAGCAAAGGACTGTGTTCAATATGTTTTCATTGGATTCGATACCCATATGGAGTTATTTTGGAGCAGGAATAGTTATGATAATAGTAGTATGCTGCATATGCAGATATTGCAAATGTTGTAAGGATTGTTTTAAATTCTTCCGTAAAACAATGGGTGATGACTGCTGCCCCAGAATATGTGTAAAGAATAAAATTGTAAACCGGTACCCTGACACTGGTATAGTTAGGTATCATCCTGCTGAAATGAACATTGACGAAAGTGAGCAGATTACTTTTGGTCCTGTGAGGAATAGGTATGTGACTGAAGCAGAAGGTGCGGTGCTTAGTGAGCGAATACTAACACCGGAAAAGAGTGTTAAGTATGAACCAAGTGCACCAGTAATGTTTTACTATAAAGCGGATAAGCGCTAAGACGAACTGATATGGTCACAGTGATTATGTTTGTAGAGATATAAGATTGTATTCTGTTACATGAAAAGAATTTGTAAAATTATAAGAATGATGTATTTTTAAAATAGGCTTCACTTTATAAGAGAGTGTAGTACTAAAGAAAAGTTTTAAGGAGAAAAAGGTAGTGATAAAAAGACTTTTAAAGTTAACAAAAATAACATACTATGAGAAAGTATTGAAGTAAGAAGAAAAAGATATTGTAAGAAATAAAAAGTAGTAAGCTGAGAGAAAAATTCTCAAATTAGAAAAAGAAGGTAATGTAAAAGAAAATAATTAGAGCATTGAAAAAGAAGATTTTTAAGATTAAGAAAAATAATGTGTTGTAGAAGAAATACTTATTATAAAGAAAATGATGTATTATAATTGAAGTTTTCTCTTTCAGGGTATTATAAGTAAAAGAAATTTTGGTAAATAATGAAAGACAAGTTAGAGGATAAGTAATGAAATAAAAATGTGAACCATTGTAGTTTGTGATGAGAAAGTAATAAAAAGGAGACTCACATAGCCGACATAGAACTTAAAAATTTTGCACTCTCAAGAGAGATTGCAAAATTTTCCCCAAGGGGGGGAGGTGTTACGAAGTAATAAAAGTAACGTCTGAGTGTTAGTAACGCGCAAGTGTTAATATGGTGCAATGGGTAGCAAGGAAAGCCAACAGTGAACGTGTGGTTGCATCAGAAAGAGGGCTGCGTGGCGCGTGGGTGACGAAATACGGGCGTAAGCTTCTGGAAGGACGCGCGGGGCAGCGGAGTGCGTCACGCGCGGCTATAAAAAGAGCCCGCCTCAGTGGGAGGGGGACTACTTCTCAGAGGTCTTCGGTCTTCGAGAGTCAGCGAGTGAGCCAGCAAGCAGCGCAGCGGAGAAGACACCGTGTATTCAGCTACTGTAGTCGCCGTTGTTACTGTTAGGGTCTTCAAGTCTATGGTTCTTGGTAGATGACGGACCAGCAGATAGAGGGACCTGAGTTCGTTACTCCACAGGGGAATTATGTACACTTCAGATTTCTCATACTGTTAGCCTTGTGGTACTACCATGCTCATATTAATCCGAACGACCTGAATTGCACATCGCTACATTTCATCCTGGGACTTATTCAACCCATTATACACATCTACCAAGACAGTACTATACCCGGTAGGTGGTACATTCATGTTAATATCCAAAATTGAGACTCACCCACCTCACAAAAAAACGTGACATATTTTAACATATTCGTTATAGAAACGAAAATATGGATTGTATTTCGTTAATAAAAGAGTTGTGCAGACATTGAAAGCACTTCATTTTAGATTTTTAAAACATTCAAGAGAAATTACGTGTCCATACAGAACATTAAAAGTTAACATTTTCAAACAAAAAGTTAATTTTGAAGAAACGCTAGCGTCAAAAGAAAGGAAGACGTTATACCGATCATCTTTCACTTAAAATAACTGACTATTAATGATAAAATCAATATTTGCCATGTAAAGATAGTTTTAGGTGAGTGCGTTGACAAATAATTGCAGATTTTTTGAAGTTAGTTAATTTTGCGGTGTGCTATGAAGACATGTTGTTCCCTTACTACCACATTTAAAATTATTTTAGAAACATACGGAAAAAATTATAACTAAATGACTGTTGTCGGTGACATGAGATGTCGTCAACGCATTCTGAGTTGACAGTATTTTAGCGTAAAACAAAACTAATTTTCACCTACCATTAATAACGAAAGCTGCTTAAGGCGAAATGAACACTCTTTTCAAAACAAAAACAAAACATGATGAGGGGTCAGTAGTTGAAGGCACAATTTAAAAAGTGTTGTCACCTTTGTGGTTTTAGTGGTGTTTCATAAACAGGCAAAAAACAAAAAACTAATACGGCTTTTTAGCTATAGCAATATTCTGTGGGTGGTGCTGTTAAAACTCAAACGACAGGTGAAACGTTGGTTTGATGTTCTTACCGAAAACGTTATTGGTAAGTATCCAAGGACGTGGATTTAAAACATTTGGTAATTAACGAACCTGCTGCGATTGCTAGCGGACACGTTCGAAATCATTATTTCGCGATTTATACGCTTTTTGCTACTTGAAGTTATTATAGTAGGCCAACTTTTCACTCCATTTTGATGTTAATACTATGGTGAACTATTCCGACAGTAGTCCGTAAAGAACCTGCACTGATTTGAGGGGTGAAATTGTTACCAGTCAACTGGTAACCCAGAATACAACCAGAAGTTTCGCAAGTGCGAAAATTTTAGAAGCTGATACTAATCAATAATGAATTACAATGAACGATTGTTTCTATATTTTGTAACTGTTGTTTATGAGACATATAGTTTGGAGAAATACACAGGAAACTGGGAACAAGGAAACGTAATGCTGGTCAACATGTGTATAACAGTAGTTGACCCCTCTGCTGCGGTCTCGGTAGGACTCATCCGCTGCTACTGTAGGCATCGCGGGTGCCGACCCGGAAGAATGGTGGTTAGCGCTCGGGTAGTTCCTGGAGCAGACGGTTCGATTCCAGCCTCGGACATAAGTGATTTTCATGAACTGTTACGTTCTTCTTGTGTTTAATGTACTGTGGATCACTAAAATCACAACATACACCAACTGAGAAGCTAAAATGATTTCTTGGTTTATTTTTTACCAATTCAGTCTTTAAATGAATGTTATATTTTTTAAATGTCACGGAAAAGATTATTTACCAAGGATTGTAAAGGAATCCGGCCACGGTATTCAAGTATGAACTAGTCCACTGTTAGCCTGAAATTATTTCGTTAATCCTCTGAAATCCAAAACATGGATTTTGTTGACCGTGACATACACAAAATTACTGACAAATATACTTGAAAGTGGACATCCAAAATGTCAGTGCCAACAGAACTGGTAAAAATTTCAATGATTTCATGTAAAGAAAGCTTCCAAGGCTTACTTTTAACTTAGATAGAAAGGCAAGCTAAAGTTTCGATACGATAAAACTAGTTTTCGGTAGCAGTTACTGATTCAAAATGCTATTCAGGCATCCTATCAGAAGAAATTGTTCTACTGTCATTGTTGTATACAACTAAGTAAGTGACGTTAAGAGCAAAGTTATAGTCAGAACGGATAAACTTCTTGATCATAAAAATCTAACAATTTCCGTCAAATCGCTTAAATCAGTTAATGGTGATCTGTTACTGTGATCTTAACTGTCTCCTGTAGCACGCTTATTACTGAAAGAAAATTATTGATTTATGTTCACCAATCTAATCTATGTATCAACTAATTTGCTGTCATCACAGCTATAGAAGGATGGAGTTCAATACTGTGAAGACGTAACAATGTTTTTAATTGGTTATGGCTTTACTACTAGTCGATTTCAAGGTCATTAGGGCACGGAGAACGCTGGGGAAAGTAACGCCAATTATCGCAACCATGGTAAATCGGGAAACACGTCGCGGCATTCGCTTGGAGTAACTTCGGAAAACCAAGGAAAACCGAAGTCAGGACAATCGGACCGGTGATCCAACATGCGAATTTCCGAATTCCAGTCTCGAGCGTTAACCACTCACCCAACAAGTTCGGTAACACAACAACCCCAAAATACCTTCCCAAAGAAGAAACGGTTATACGTGGATCTCAAGTTTCATTAAGTCTGAGTAACGGTCTCCAGTAAGCTGTTGAACCAAAAAATAGTGTCAAAATACTAAAATACAACAGCGATGAATGAGGACGAATTTTACGTAAGGATCTGAAATAATTTAATATTTCGAATATTGAAAATTATGAGTCAGCTGAAAAGGAGACCCTGCGATCAAGAGCTTCACTGCAAACTGTTCCAAATTTTTATAGTTTAGCGCTGTTATTCCTGCAGTTGGTTTGTAGAATAGCTGTTATAGTTGAAGGAGGAAATTGTAACTTTACGCAGAGCATTTGACCACTCGGAACTTGCTTTCCATTTAAAGCAGAGGGTCTGGCTGCGAGTAATATTATAACGTCTATAAGCTGAGTAATGATAAAAAGCTACATTATCACCTGTTTAAAAAAGTTTTCTCACTGATAGGAAGCTATTATTTGACTTCCGTAATTGCTGCGGATGATTCTTTTCAAACATTTCTAGGAATCATTTTCAGTGATATTTCATTGTATGTGTACTAAGATTTCAGATATGTCAAGATGATGTTTCGCATTGTGGTTGATAACTTCCCTGAGTTTAACAGAATTCATTTTACATAGGCCATATCAAAACTGATTACATCCTTCTGCTTCCGTAAAAGTTTTTCATCGCAACAAAACTAAGTTCTGTGAATAGAAACTTAGAACGCGTCGCTACGAACGTGAAAGTAGGTATTTAAATAATCTCCCAGTACGTGGCTTCTCACGAAACGTAGCCCACCTCTGCAAGATTTTAACTCAACTGTCTTGTATTTAGGCAACATTAATCAAGCAATGTATTTACTGCAACTTGTCAGTTCCTTTCCTCCATTTTTCCATGTGTTTGTTTCATTTAAAAAAAAAAAAAAAATCTATCTGATGCGTATATCCGTAACTATTTTTCTCAGCAGGTGAAGAATAAAAAATCCTGTTCTAGTGCCATAAGCATATCTGTCGGTTTCGCGTGAGACATTGCAAGGAACGGTAGTCATTCCACTAATATTTGGCATTTAAACGTATGATTGTGGTCAGCTGCAGGGCTGAGAGATTTTAAGTCTCAAAACTACCTACGTTCTACTTCAGTAATCGCAGTGAAAGCTCACACTTTCGTTGAATCATAGGAGACACGAATATTGGTCAATTTTTAATTACTAGATAATATAAATTAAAATTGGTCAGTTGCTAGTTTGGGTTATAGTGTATCAACTTCAATTCAGAATATATATACATTCATAAAGCAAACTAGTAAAAAATGTTTTTTAAAAAGAGTTTGCTTCCAATTTTGAGAAATTTCTTTTCAAATGGTATATGAGTTATAAATCTTATATAAATTTTGAAAAGCTTGATGTGAATTTTAACATCATATTTACTCTCCGATTCGTGAAATTCAGTAAGAAAGGATTAATATAAATTTTTGTCGTAAAAATTGTCTGGAGTAGCCTTTAATTTGTTAAAATTACTCATTTAGTAATTTTGCGAAAAATATAAACCGGACGGAAATCGCTATTAGCTCTTCTATAAACATAAGGAGAAAGTCGTTCAGAATGAATTAACTGATCAGTAGTTTCGTAAATACAGCGAGAAATTAGATTTTTTTCTGATTTTTACAAAAGCTTAGTAGAAATCGGCAAATAAAAATGTAAACATTTTAAACGTCACTGGTTTCATTTCATCTGTAAGAAGATTATGCCAAGAAAATTTTTCTTCGGTCTGCCAATAAGATCTTTATTATTTTTTCCCATCCCATGTTTTTCAAAAATTAAAACTAAATTAAGGTTATAAATAATTAAAGTCGTTCGCAATCACAAATATTAAAGAACGAATTATTCCCCACGTTGGCCATAAATACAATTCTCTCGGGTGACAAGCTGAGTGAACAAGTGTTTCCCTACTTCGTTGGAAGATGGTGGCGTTTTTATCGCCGTAATATATAGTGGAAACTCTTTGTTCACTCCGCTTGTCATGCGAGGGGATTATTATATCGAAGTTTAAGGGTTCAGACTGATAGACAAAGAAACAGACAGTGTAAGTTAGGGCGTTGGCATGTGTGTGTGTTTCTTTAATTGATCTGATCGTTATGTATTATCTATATTGTGTTGAAAAACAAATGTTTGTAGTTATGCAGATGATGGAAACGTGATTACTCGTGGCCAAACAGTTGATTTAAAACGTGTGGTGCAATTAAAATGAAAAATAGGAAATAAAGTAGAAACAAGCTTCGGCAATAACCAGATTCAGTTAGCTCAAATTATCAAGCCTGAAGGGACAGCATAGGCACTGTTTACACATTGTGTTTATGAGCTTCCTTCCTCATTCGAACTCGACTGTAAGCTTAATGAGAGATTTCCATCTGCAGTTTTCTGACACTAGCTTGAGGTGTTCTGAATGTTAAAACTTTTAGATTTGTATATTTCTTACTATTTTGTTGTTGAGACGCATTATAACGTATTTTTGCTGTCAAGTTTATGAAGATAAAACCTACCAGCCTTTCAGCCAGTCGTTCATTGCCTTTAGCAGACGTCTTATTCTAGGTCCGTAGACTTTCAAATCCTAAATAAACCCTGCCGGTTGGAAAAGATTTCTCGCTAGCATTTGCAAATAACCCTATCGTCAGCTATTGTTTGTACAGTTCCCTTTTCCATTTTTCATTGCCGAAGGGCTATTCTTTGTTCTATTGTTCATTTAAATCCGTGGTAACTGTTTCCATGATTACGTACTATATGAATACCCATTTTAATGTAATGCAGTTATTTGACCCAAATCCTTTTCAGTCACTGATATCATTGCTTTCATCTAATGATTTTTCAGATGATTTGAAAAACATCAAGTATTAAGTTCACGATCCTGAATCTTTAAGCAGTGAATGTGATAGAACTGTTTGTGATATCGTGAATGTTGGTCTAACAATAAGATGTCGCGATCGATAATAAGACAAAAACTTATTAGAGAGATTTTATGCAGTGTCATTAGGTTTATATTTAGAATTTATTACAAAGTTAGAATGCAAGGCAGACACACTGTTAACGCATTCGGTTTATTCCGTTAAAGAACTTTCCTTCCTCTATCAAATTCGACTGCACAGCTGAAACAACGATTTCCTTCTGCAATATTCTGATGCTAGGAAGTTCCATATAGGATGGTTTGTTTACCGACTGGATGAGAAAGCCCGCATAGCCGGCTGTATGGTCTAGCGGTGAAGGTTCCCGGCTACCAACTGTGCGGTCGTAGGTTCGAAACTATATTGGGTGATTTTTTTTTTCCTTTCGTTTTTAAACCATTCCAACATACCCACTCTTACATATAACATATGTAATTTCTGTAATAAACAATTAATAAAAATTAACACATCAGACAAAAAAAAACCTATTTCTATTAAATCTTGCTGAATAAAATCTTCCCTAACTGTAAGCACAGGGCTATAAAAAGATTCATCTCTTAAATTAACTCCTCATAACTAACGATTTCTAGCACACTCATTTCTGAAATTTTTGAAAGAGTGACTATTTTCAAAGAACATACCAGATATAATTTTTTTTAGCTTATGGCTTTACGCCTCGTCGACGTCGAGGTGACGGACTGGGGACAAGGAACGGAAGGACTTCGGCCATGGTCTTTTAAAACATCCATCCCAGCATTCATCTAGAGTGATTTGGGGAAACCATGGAAAACACAAATCTGGATGGCCGTACAAGGAGTTGCATCTGTAGCCTCCAGAATGCGAGGCCAGAGTGTCACTGCTTATCCCATCACACTCAGTCATTACAATCTGTCACAATGTTTAAAAAAACTGCTTCGGTTTAAAAGGTGATTATATAGAAAAAAAGATAATTTTCAGCATTTAAAATGATGAATATATTTCAGAAAATAAATAGATTTTGTATCTATAATTGGTTTGGTCACCTTACTTTTGGGATTTTCTTCGTACAATCAACATGAATTCCAGCTGTATTTTTATATATCAGCCTGATTATTTAAGTTGGATAACTGAAGACAAACCAATAAACTTTTAAACTAATGTGCTGATGATAAATTATTTAGTTTGCGTGTTATAGAGGCCGGTAAGAGGAAATGTAAGATTTATTTCCTCATACGGCGTTGTCAAATTTCCTGCTACGTTGTCAGATTGACGGTTTTCTAGCAGTGCTGAAGAGATTTCCGTGTTCAGGGACTAATGTCTCATAGTTAGTAGACATTATCAAAAGTAAAGACACATTTCCGTTTTCCTCCTGTTTGACCTATTATACCTTTATATAATTGATTTAATCCTTTATAACAGTTTGATTCTTTATACAGATTGTCAATATCCATTTAATCACGAAATTTTCTTTCTTTATATATCTTTACTTCGCTTACATGACGGACGGGGCCTTCGTCCTGTAAGTTGTCGCAGCTCTGTGGTAAAGCCGTGGTGTGGTGACCCAACGGTCGTGAGTTCGATCCAGCTTCAAGTTGTATATTTTTCGTTCTTTATTTCCATTTCACTTGTTGATAAATACATAGCATATATGTGTAAAACATAAAGTGTCTACATATGGGTAATAATTATGTTTTACAGAGAATGGTTTAAAAATAATTTCTGATCTCAAATGTCATCAAGACTGAACAAGGAAATACTTGTAAGACTGGAGATTTTCTCGGCGTTGTAAATGAATAAAACGTCGTGGTCAAACGATGTACTAACTCGGCTAGCTACCCGAGAAAGTTTTATTCAAGGAAATACTTGTCATTCTTCCTTAAATTGGCTGTAAGAAAGTTCTTTCTGTGTCCATTGGCAAGTGGCAGTTCTATTTCTGCCATATAGTTTTCTAGACTCGCCTCTAGCGTGAAAAGTTCACAAACAATACAGTCGCCATACAATTTGTTAAGCTACTATCATCCTGGAATTATGTATAACCGGCAAAGTGTCGAGGAGTATTGTAGTTAAAAAATCACGAATCTTAACCGCGAAACAGTCTTTGTAAACTGGAAAATACTTTCCTTTGGTTTCTATGAATCCTTGAAAATTAACCCTGCTCTTAATGTAAGAAATTATAATTGAATGATACATTTCTAATTTCGTCCATTTTTAATTTTAAAATAATTTGGACCTATCTGGCAGTATTGCGGAACGAATTACAAACAGCAAAAGCACTTATTTATAATCAATTAGAATTTTTGGTTAATGGACAAACACGGGAATAATCATCATGTTCGAGGAGGTAGATTTTTTTGTATTACGAAATTACAGAAACAATCACAAAGAGATTATTTCTGAAAAATGTGTTTGCAAGACAGATTGAATGAAACTGTCTTCCTTAGCTGCGTTGTATACACTCTGACGGGGAAGGAAGTACCATTAGCACCATGGTCCTGCGTTTAGCGTTCGAGGTTTCTGAACGGACGGTTCTTAGTTCGAATCCAAGTATTTCAATTTTTTTAAATTTATTTTTATTCCCTTAATAAACGTTCCGAACCTACACATAGCTTATGCGAAGAATATATCCTTGATTCTTTCCTAACTGCGTCAGGGAATAACATACTCGAAACTGAAAGTGTCAAATGTTTCTCAACCAGCAGTCAACGTAAATATGAACGGTTGTGTGGCGGCAACAGGGAAAGAAAACTACTCGGGATTCTAGCCGCGACGAAATCACATTGTCTGTCCCTTATCAAACGGCTCTCATGTTTCCAGTAGCGGATCCAGGATTTTGGTTTGGGAGAACCTTGAGTGGATTTTGAATTTGGGGGGGGGGGAGGGTAGGGAGGAGATCTGCCACTGTATGTTTCCAAAATAATTATATTACTTTAGAGCGATATAATTATTATTAGTTTCAGAAACTAATAATTTTTTGTTGGAATTATTTCTCTAATTCTGTAGGGTGACTATAATGTTTATGCATTATGTAAATACATAAGAGGAAATCGCAAAGAACTAATTATTGGTTCAATAAAAAATTAAACTACCATTGTCACTTAAAAATTTACAACCAGATTATTATCGTAGGACAAACATAAATTCTTTTATAACTGGTATAAGTAAAGAAAGTTGGTTGAGAATCGGGCTTATAAGCAGGAGTTCTAAAATTACCGGTTTTTTTTTTTTTCGTTTTCTACAATGCTGTTAATGATTTTGGTAAACACTTACTTTCTGTGCTTTACAGCATTGCGATTTGATATATACAATGGTTAAATATTCATTACTTAATGAGGCATGAAATTTCCTGCGTTTTTTCTTTGTTTGGAATTACTACAGTATAATAACATAAACAAACACTAGCATTTAGCGATGAATGGTGTTGCCACTAGCGTGATTGTTCTTTAGTCTCAGGTGTAAAGATGAACGTTCACGTTTCGTCACCCGTGATAATCGACTCCAAAATCACCTAAGCCTCAACAATTCAAACAAACACAGTCTACCGGTAAAATAAGGTTGATTGTGTCTAAAGACCGGAAGAACGAGCGTCGTGGGTGAGCGGTAACGCTCGGGACTTGTGTTCGGCAGGAGGCGGCTTCTAATCCCCGATCGGCCATCCAGATATGGGCCATCCATGCCTTCCTCAAATCACTCCAGACAAATGCTGAGTTGATTCTTTTAGAAGGCCAGGGCCGAATTCCTTACCGACAGGCGCGATAGGAGTAGTGGCAAGGATGTCGGTCATGCCCTTTTAAAGGAATAATTCCAGTTTTCATATGGAGTGATTTGGGGAAACCTTCAAAACCCCAGATCTGCATGACCGAACGAGGATTTCAGTCTATGACCTCCCGAATATGAGGCCAGAGCGTCACCGCTTTTCTAAACCTTTAAATTAAAGAAAATAATTTAATGCTCAGGAGTCCTTACTTTTTGGATTGCCCTCGTATAATTAACGTGTATTCCCACTGTATTTTCAATTACCAGCAGTAATTTCCAGCATTATATAGTGAAATATATAAAATCTTTTGCCGAATGTGCTGCTCGTGTTGAATTATTACGTGTATTATTTTCGCGTTATAAAGGTATTCTTCTTGGTCGAAGGAAGTAGGAAAGTTAAGACTTTTCCCGGTCCCATGTTGCCACATTGGCTATCTACAACGTTGCCACGTCTTCTGATTACTGGCAGTGGTGTAGCAATTTTCCTATACCAGGAATCGTGTCTCATAGCTGGACGGTGTGAAGAGAGCAGACACATTGGCGAAATGAAAAAAAAAATTCCGTCCAGTTTGATCTAGAATATTTTTTTAAACTTATTACTTCCGTAATAACAGTCTGATTCTTTATACAGATTACTTGAAATTTTGTATCTTTAAATACATATCTTTACTTTGGTTATATAATTAACGAGGCATTTCTGTATGTAGTTGAAGGTGGCTGAGTGGTAACGCACTTGCTTCTCGACATGGTGGTCTTCGGTTCGAATCCACGTTGTCCCAAATATTTTTTCATTCATTATTTCCTTGCTGTAAAATATATATTATATATGTAATACAAAAACATTATTATATTTTACAGCAAATTGTTTAAAATAAATGTCTGATCTCCAATGAGAATACACTTGTTGGATGTAGATCGATAACTTTTTGTAAGGGAACTTGTTGTGTGAATATAAGAAACGTTAATTATAAGCTACAATTACAGCGATTTGATTTCTATACAGTTTAGCAATAAGCATTATATTATGAAGTTATAGAATAGCTTAAAGTTTTGAACCTTCTTTCCAACATTACTGAAAGAAATATCTCAGTCCACAAATGTAGTAGCATGGTAGCAACTAGCTATGTGCCATGCAGGTATTGTAGCATTTGGGGGGGGGGAGGGGGAGGTCTACGGGTGGAAGTAATGGCAAAAGCCACACCGGCCTGCATGGGGGAGAAGTAGAGGCGAAAGCCTCTCTGGGTTACGCGGGAGGGTGGGATTATAGATGTTTATAAATGCTTCGTAATTTTAAACTCCAAAAACCCACATTAAAATAGAAATCAAATAACTGTAATTGTTGCTTATAATTAACGTTTCTTATATTCACACAACAAGTTCCCTTACAAAAAGTTATCGATCTACATCCAACAAGTGTATTCTCATTTGAGATCAGACTTTATTTTTAAACAATTTGCTGTAAAATATAATAATGTTTTTGTATTACATATATAATATATATTTTACAGCAAGGAAATAATGAATGAAAAAATATTTGGGACAACGTGGATTCGAACCGAAGACCACCATGTGAGAAGCAAGTGCGTTACCACTCAGCCACCTTCAACTACATACAGAAATGCCTCGTTAATTATATAACCAAAGTAAAGATATGTATTTAAAGATACAAAATTTCAAGTAATCTGTATAAAGAATCAGACTGTTATTACGGAAGTAATAAGTTTAAAAAAAATATTCTAGATCAAACTGGACGGAATTTTTTTTTTCATTTCGCCAATGTGTCTGCTCTCTTCACACCGTCCAGCTATGAGACACGATTCCTGGTATAGGAAAATTGCTACACCGCTGCCAGTAATCAGAAGACGTGGCAACGTTGTAGATAGCCAATGTGGCAACATGGGACCGGGAAAAGTCTTAACTTTCCTACTTCCTTCGACCAAGAAGAATACCTTTATAACGCGAAAATAATACACGTAATAATTCAACACGAGCAGCACATTCGGCAAAAGATTTTATATATTTCACTATATAATGCTGGAAATTACTGCTGGTAATTGAAAATACAGTGGGAATACACGTTAATTATACGAGGGCAATCCAAAAAGTAAGGACTCCTGAGCATTAAATTATTTTCTTTAATTTAAAGGTTTAGAAAAGCGGTGACGCTCTGGCCTCATATTCGGGAGGTCATAGACTGAAATCCTCGTTCGGTCATGCAGATCTGGGGTTTTGAAGGTTTCCCCAAATCACTCCATATGAAAACTGGAATTATTCCTTTAAAAGGGCATGACCGACATCCTTGCCACTACTCCTATCGCGCCTGTCGGTAAGGAATTCGGCCCTGGCCTTCTAAAAGAATCAACTCAGCATTTGTCTGGAGTGATTTGAGGAAGGCATGGATGGCCCATATCTGGATGGCCGATCGGGGATTAGAAGCCGCCTCCTGCCGAACACAAGTCCCGAGCGTTACCGCTCACCCACGACGCTCGTTCTTCCGGTCTTTAGACACAATCAACCTTATTTTACCGGTAGACTGTGTTTGTTTGAATTGTTGAGGCTTAGGTGATTTTGGAGTCGATTATCACGGGTGACGAAACGTGAACGTTCATCTTTACACCTGAGACTAAAGAACAATCACGCTAGTGGCAACACCATTCATCGCTAAATGCTAGTGTTTGTTTATGTTATTATACTGTAGTAATTCCAAACAAAGAAAAAACGCAGGAAATTTCATGCCTCATTAAGTAATGAATATTTAACCATTGTATATATCAAATCGCAATGCTGTAAAGCACAGAAAGTAAGTGTTTACCAAAATCATTAACAGCATTGTAGAAAACGAAAAAAAAAAAACCGGTAATTTTAGAACTCCTGCTTATAAGCCCGATTCTCAACGAACTTTCTTTACTTATACCAGTTATAAAAGAATTTATGTTTGTCCTACGATAATAATCCGGTTGTAAATTTTTAAGTGACAATGGTAGTTTAATTTTTTATTGAACCAATAATTAGTTCTTTGCGATTTCCTCTTATGTATTTACATAATGCATAAACATTATAGTCACCCTACAGAATTAGAGAAATAATTCCAACAAAAAATTATTAGTTTCTGAAACTAATAATAATTATATCGCTCTAAAGTAATATAATTATTTTGGAAACATACAGTGGCAGATCTCCTCCCTACCCTCCCCCCCCCCAAATTCAAAATCCACTCAAGGTTCTCCCAAACCAAAATCCTGGATCCGCCACTGGAAACATGAGAGCCGTTTGATAAGGGACAGACAATGTGATTTCGTCGCGGCTAGAATCCCGAGTAGTTTTCTTTCCCTGTTGCCGCCACACAACCGTTCATATTTACGTTGACTGCTGGTTGAGAAACATTTGACACTTTCAGTTTCGAGTATGTTATTCCCTGACGCAGTTAGGAAAGAATCAAGGATATATTCTTCGCATAAGCTATGTGTAGGTTCGGAACGTTTATAAAGGGAATAAAAATAAATTTAAAAAAATTGAAATACTTGGATTCGAACTAAGAACCGTCCGTTCAGAAACCTCGAACGCTAAACGCAGGACCATGGTGCTAATGGTACTTCCTTCCTCGTCAGAGTGTATACAACGCAGCTAAGGAAGACAGTTTCATTCAATCTGTCTTGCAAACAGATTTTTCAGAAATAATCTCTTTGTGATTGTTTCTGTAATTTCGTAATACAAAAAAATCTACCTCCTCGAACATGATGATTATTCCCGTGTTTGTCCATTAACCAAAAATTCTAATTGATTATAAATAAGTGCTTTTGCTGTTTGTAATTCGTTCCGCAATACTGCCAGATAGGACCAAATTATTTTAAAATTAAAAATGGACGAAATTAGAAATGTATCATTCAATTATAATTTCTTAAATTAAGAGCAGGGTTAATTTTCAAGGATTCATAGAAACCAAAGGAAAGTATTTTCCAGTTTACAAAGACTGTTTCGCGGATAAGATTCGTGATTTTTTAACTACAATACTCCTCGACACTTTGCCGGTTATAAATAATTCCAGGATGATAGTAGCTTAACAAATTGTATGGCGACTGTATTGTTTGTGAACTTTTCACGCTAGAGGCGAGTCTAGAAAACTATATGGCAGGAATAGAACTGCCACTTGCCAATGGACACAGAAAGAACTTTCTTAAAGCCAATTTAAGGAAGAATGACAAGTATTTCCTTGTTCAGTCTTGATGACATTTGAGATCAGAAATTATTTTTAAACCATTCTCTGTAAAACATAATTATTACCCATATGTAGACACTTTATGTTTTACACATATATGCTATGTATTTATCAACAAGTGAAATGGAAATAAAGAACGAAAAATATACAACTTGAAGCTGGATCGAACTCACGACCGTTGGATTCACCACACCACGGCTTTACCACAGAGCTGCGACAACTTACAGGACGAAGGCCCCGTCCGTCATGTAAGCGAAGTAAAGATATATAAAGAAAGAAAATTTCGTGATTAAATGGATATTGACAATCTGTATAAAGAATCAAACTGTTATAAAGGATGAAATCAATTATATAAAGGTATAATAGGTCAAACAGGAGGAAAACGGAAATGTGTCTTTACTTTTGATAATGTCTACTAGCTATGAGACATTAGTCCCTGAACACGGAAATCTCTTCAGCACTGCTAGAAAACCGTCAATCTGACAACGTAGCAGGAAATTTGACAACGCCGTATGAGGAAATAAATCTTAAATTTCCTCTTACCGGCCTCTATAACACGCAAACTAAATAATTTATCATCAGCACATTAGTTTAAAAGTTATTGGTTTGTCTTCAGTTATCCAACTTAAATAATCAGGCTGATATATAAAAATACAGCTGGAATCCATGTTGATTGTACGAAGAAAATCCCAAAAGTAAGGTGACCAAACCAATTATAGATACAAAATCAATTTATTTTCTGTAATATATTCATCATTTTAAATGCTGAAAATTATCTTTTTTTCTATATAATCACCTTTTAACCGAAGCAGTTTTTTTAAACATTGTGACAGATTGTAATGACTGAGTGTGATGGGATAAGCAGTGACACTCTGGCCTCGCATTCTGGAGGCTACAGATGCAACTCCTTGTACGGCCATCCAGATTTGTGTTTTCCATGGTTTCCCCAAATCACTCTAGATGAATGCTGGGATGGATGTTTTAAAAGACCATGGCCGAAGTCCTTCCGTTCCTTGTCCCCAGTCCGTCACCTCGACGTCGACGAGGCGTAAAGCCATAAGCTAAAAAAAAGTTATATCTGGTATGTTCTTTGAAAATAGTCACTCTTTCAAAAATTTCAGAGATGAGTGTGCTAGAAATCGTTAGTTATGAGGAGTTAATTTAAGAGATGAATCTTTTTATAGCCCTGTGCTTACAGTTAGGGAAGATTTTATTCAGCAAGATTTAATAGAAATAGGTTTTTTTTGTCTGATGTGTTAATTTTTATTAATTGTTTATTACAGAAATTACATATGTTATATGTAAGAGTGGGTATGTTGGAATGGTTTGAAAAACGAAAGGAAAAAAAAAATCACCCAACATAGTTTCGAACCTACGACCGCACAGTTAGTAGCCGGGAACCTTCACCGCTAGACCATACAGCCGGCTATGCGGGCTTTCTCATCCAGTCGGTAAACAAACCATCCTATATGGAACTTCCTAGCATCAGAATATTGCAGAAGGAAATCGTTGTTTCAGCTGTGCAGTCGAATTTGATAGAGGAAGGAAAGTTCTTTAACGGAATAAACCGAATGCGTTACAGTGTGTCTGCCTTGCATTCTAACTTTGTAATAAATTCTAAATATAAACCTAATGACACTGCATAAAATCTCTCTAATAAGTTTTTGTCTTATTATCGATCGCGACATCTTATTGTTAGACCAACATTCACATATCACAAACAGTTCTATCACATTCACTGCTTAAAGATTCAGGATCGTGAACTTAATACTTGATGTTTTTCAAATCATCTGAAAAATCATTAGATGAAAGCAATGATATCAGTGACTGATAAGGATTTGGGTCAAATAACTGCATTACATTAAAATGGGTATTCATATAGTACGTAATCATGGAAACAGTTACCACGGATTTAAATGAACAATAGAACAAAGAATAGCCCTTCGGCAATGAAAAATGGAAAAGGGAACCGTACAACAATAGCTGACGATAGGGTTATTTGCAAATGCTAGCGAGAAATCTTTTCCAACCGGCAGGGTTTATTTAGGATTTGAAAGTCTACGGACCTAGAATAAGACGTCTGCTAAAAGGCAATGAACGACTGGCAGAAAGGCTGGTAGGTTTTATCTTCATAAACTTGACAGCAAAAATACGTTATAATGCGTCTCAACAACAAAATAGTAAGAAATATACAAATCTAAAAGTTTTAACATTCAGAACACCTCAAGCTAGTGTCAGAAAACTGCAGATGGAAATCTCTCATTAAGCTTACAGTCGAGTTCGAATGAGGAAGGAAGCTCATAAACACAATGTGTAAACAGTGCCTATGCTGTCCATTCAGGCTTGATAATTTCTGCTTGGTGCAGACAAGTCCAGTCGAAATATTGAGCTAACTGAATCTGGTTATTGCCGAAGCTTGTTTCTACTTTATTTCCTATTTTTCATTTTAATTGCACCACACGTTTTAAATCATACTGTTTGGCCACGAGTAATCACGTTTCCATCATCTGCATAACTACAAACATTTGTTTTTCAACACAATATAGATAATACATAACGATCAGATCAATTAAAGAAACACACACACATGCCAACGCCCTAACTCTGTTTCTTTGTCTATCAGTCTGAACCCTTAAACTTCGATATAATAATCCCCTCGCATGACAAGCGGAGTGAACAAAGAGTTTCCACTATATATTACGGCGATAAAAACGCCACCATCTTCCAACGAAGTAGGGAAACACTTGTTCACTCAGCTTGTCACCCGAGAGAATTGTATTTATGGCCAACGTCGGGGAATAATTCGTTCTTTAATATTTGTGATTGCGAACGACTTTAATTATTTATAACCTTAATTTAGTTTTAATTTTTGAAAAACATGGGATGGGAAAAAATAATAAAGATCTTATTGGCAGACCGAAGAAAAATTTTCTTGGCATAATCTTCTTACAGATGAAATGAAACCAGTGACGTTTAAAATGTTTACATTTTTATTTGCCGATTTCTACTAAGCTTTTGTAAAAATCAGAAAAAATCTAATTTCTCGCTGTATTTACGAAACTACTGATCAGTTAATTCATTCTGAACGACTTTCTCCTTATGTTTATAGAAGAGCTAATAGCGATTTCCGTCCGGTTTATATTTTTCGCAAAATTACTAAATGAGTAATTTTAACAAATTAAAGGCTACTCCAGACAATTTTTACGACAAAAATTTATATTAATCCTTTCTTACTGAATTTCACGAATCGGAGAGTAAATATGTTGTTAAAATTCACATCAAGCTTTTCAAAATTTATATAAGATTTATAACTCATATCTTTTGTTTGATTTGTATATACCATTTGAAAAGAAATTTCTCAAAATTGGAAGCAAACTCTTTTTAAAAAACATTTTTTACTAGTTTGCTTTATGAATGTATATATATTCTGAATTGAAGTTGATACACTATAAACCAAACTAGCAACTGACCAATTTTAATTTATATTTTCTAGTAATTAAAAATTGACCAATATTCGTGTCTCCTATGATTCAACGAATGTGTGAGCTTTCATTGCGATTACTGAAGTAGAACGTAGGTAGTTTTGAGACTTAAAATCTCTCAGCCCTGCAGCTCACCACCATCATACGTTTAAATGCCCGACAGTCACAAATATTAGTGGAATGACTAACGTTCCTTGCAATGTCTCACGCGAAACCGACAGATATGCTTATGGCACTGGAACAGGATTTTTTATTCTTCTACCTGCTGAGAAAAATCGTTACGGATATACGCATCAGCATATGTTAAACAAGATGAATTTTTAAATGAAACAAACACATGGAAAAATGGAGGAAAGGAACTGACAAGTTGCAGTAAATACATTGCTTGATTAATGTTGCCTAAATACAAGACAGTTGAGTTAAAATTTTGCAGAAGTGGGCTATGTTTCGAGAGAAGCCACCTACTTTCACGTTCGTAGCGACGCGTTCTAAGTTTCTATTCTCCGAACTTAGTTTTGTTGCGATGAAAAACTTTTACGGAAGCAGAAGGATGTAATCAGTTTTGATATTGCCTATGGAAAATGAATTCTGTTAAACTCAGGGAAGTTATCAACCACAATGCGAAACATCATCTTGACATATCTGAAATCTTAGTACACATACAATGAAATATCACTGAAAATGAGTCCTACAAATGTTTGAAAAGAATCATCCGCAGCAATTACGGAAGTCAAATAATAGCTTCCTATCAGTGAGAAAACCTTTTTAAACAGGTGATAATGTAGCTTTTTATCATTACTCAGCTTATAGACGTTATAATATTACTCGCAGCCAGACCCTCTGCTTTAAATGGAAATCAAGTTCCGAGTGGTCAAATGCTCTGCGTAAAGTTAAAATTTCCTCCTTCAACTATAACAGCTATTCTACAAACCAACTGCAGAGAATAACAGCGCTAAACTATAAAAATTTGGAACAGTTTGCAGTGAAGTTCTTGATCGCAGGGTCTCCTTTTCAGCTGACTCATAATTTTCAATATTCGAAATATTAAATTATTTCAGATCCTTACGTAAAATTCGTCCTCATTCATCGCTGTTGTATTTTAGTATTTTGACACTATTTTTTGGTTCAACAGCTTCAGTAATTCGATAAATTACTGGAGACCGTTACTCAGACTTAATGAAACTTGAGATCCACGTATAACCGTTTCTTCTGTGGGAAGGTATTTTGTAGTTGTTGTGTTACCGAACTTGTTGGGTGAGTGGTTAACGCTCGAGACTGGAATTCGGAAATTCGCATGTTGGATCACCGGTCCGATTGTCCTGACTTCGGTTTTCCTTGGTTTTCCGAAGTTACTCCAAGCGAATGCCGCGACGTGTTTCCCGATTTACCATGGTTGCGATAATTGGCGTTACTTTCCCCAGCGTTCTCCGTGCCCTAATGACCTTGAAATCGACTAGTAGTAAAGCAATAAACCAATTAAAAACATTGTTATGTCTTCACAGTATTGAACTCCATCCTTCTATAGCTGTGATGACAGCAAATTAGTTGATACATAGATTAGATTGGTGAACATAAATCAATAATTTTCTTTCAGTAATAAGCGTGCTACAGGAGACAGTTAAGATCACAGTAACAGACAGGGCCGGCGCTAGGAATTTCGGGCCCGGGGTAAAATGGGCGACCTTTTTTTTTTTAGCTCTACAAACCAGGCGACAATGGGCGGATTCTAGGCTTCGCGCCCTGAGGGCTCCCAAAGTTGGTGATCGGGCCCCCCATCAACCGGCGGGCCCGGGTACTTTTGACCCGCTTACCCCTCCCTAACGCCGGCCCTGGTAACAGATCACCATTAACTGATTTCAGCGATTTGACGGAAATTGTTAGATTTTTATGATCAAGAAGTTTATCCGTTCTGACTATAACTTTGCTCTTAACGTCACTTACTTAGTTGTATACAACAATGACAGTGGAACAATTTCTTCTGATAGGATGCCTGAATAGCATTTTGAATCAGTAACTGCTACGAAAACTAGTTTTATCGCATCGAAACTTTAGCTTGCCTTTCTATCTAAGTTAAAAGTAAGCCTTGGAAGCTGTACTTCTTTACATGAAATCATTGAAATTTTTACCAGTTCTGTTGGCACTGACATTTTGGATGTCCACTTTCAAGTATATTTGTCAGTAATTTTGTGTATGTCACGGTCAACAAAATCCATGTATTGGATTTCAGAGGATTAACGAAATAATTTCAGGCTAACAGTGGACTAGTTCATACTTGAATACCGTGGCCGGATTCCTTTACAATCCTTGGTAAATAATCTTTTCCGTGACTTTTAAAAAAATATAACATTCATTTAAAGACTAAATTGGTAAAAAATAAACCAAGAAATCATTTGTGTAAGTTTATCGATACGTGCAGCCTCTCCATTATTTTAGCTTCTCAGTTGGTGTATGTTGTGATTTTAGTGATCCACAGTACATTAAACACAAGAAGAACGTAACAGTTCATGAAAATCACTTATGTCCGAGGCTGGAATCGAACCGTCTGCTCCAGGAACTACCCGAGCGCTAACCACCATTCTTCCGGGTCGGCACCTGCGATGCCTACAGTAGCTGCGGATGAGTCCTACCGAGACCGCAGCAGAGGGGTCAACTACTGTTATACACATGTTGACCAGCATTACGTTTCCTTGTTCCCAGTTTCCTGTGTATTTCTCCAAACTATATGTCTGATAAACAACAGTTACAAAATATAGAAACAATCGTTCATTGTAATTCATTATTGATTAGTATCAGCTTCTAAAATTTTCGCACTTGCGAAACTTCTGGTTGTATTCTGGGTTACTAGTTGACTGGTAACAATTTAACCCCTCAAATCAGTGCAGGTTCTTTACGGACTACTGTCGGAATAGTTCACCATAGTATTAACATCAAAATGGAGTGAAAAGTTGGCCTACTATAATAACTTCAAGTAGCAAAAAGCGTATAAATCGCGAAATAATTATTTCGAACGTGTCCGTTAGCAATCGCAGCAGGTTCGTTAATTACCAAATGTTTTAAATCCACGTCCTTGGATACTTACCAATAACGTTTTCGGTAAGAACATCAAACCAACGTTTCACCTGTCGTTTGAGTTTTAACAGCACCACCCACAGAATATTGCTATAGCTAAAAAGCCGTATTAGTTTTTTGTTTTTTCCTGTTTATGAAACACCACTAAAACCACAAAGGTGACAACACTTTTTGAAATTGTGCCTTCAACTACTGACCCCTCATCATGTTTTGTTTTTGTTTTGAAAAGAGTGTTCATTTCGCCTTAAGCAGCTTTCGTTATAAATGGTAGGTGAAAATTAGTTTTTTTTATGCTAAAATACTGGCAACTCAGAATGCGTTGACGACATCTCATGTCACCGACAACAGTCATTTAGTTATAATTTTTTCCGTATGTTTCTAAAATAATTTTAAATGTGGTAGTAAGGGAACAACATGTCTTCATAGCACACCGCAAAATTAACTAACTTCAAAAATCTGCAATTATTTGTCAACGCACTCACCTAAAACTATCTTTACATGGCAAATATTGATTTTATCATTAATAGTCAGTTATTTTAAGTGAAAGATGATCGGTATAACGTCTTCCTTTCTTTTGACGCTAGCGTTTCTTCAAAATTAACTTTTTTTTGAAAATGTTAACTTTTAATGTTCTGTATGGACACGTAATTTCTCTTGAATGTTTTAAAAATCTAAAATGAAGTGCTTTCAATGTCTGCACAACTCTTTTATTAACGAAATACAATCCATATTTTCGTTTCTATAACGAATATATTAAAATATGTCACGTTTTTTGTGAGGTGGGTGAGTCTCAATTTTGGATATTAACATGAATGTACCACCTACCGGGTATAGTACTGTCTTGGTAGATGTGTATAATGGGTTGAATAAGTCCCAGGATGAAATGTAGCGATGTGCAATTCAGGTCGTTCGGATTAATATGAGCATGGTAGTACAACAATTTCCTGCGGTGTCTTCATAACACTGAATGTTATAAACGAAGATGCAGCTAATATTATATATTTTTACAATTGCTGGATTGAAGATAAGTTCTTCAATCCAACTATGCTGGAAAATTTGCTGCAGATAATTTTAACAAATCGAAATCGAAAAATTTTAGTTTTCTTACAGTTTGTTTTTTATTGTTTTTCTGATGAACTTCAAGCGAAAGCTAAGACACTTATATGAATTCGTTCTGTGCATTTGCTCCTGCTTACGGCACTCATATCTTTCATTCTGGAGCCAATTCGAACCCAAAAAGACCTTAGTTAAGCTCTAATTGATCACTATAAACCCGTTTGTTTTAAGTTTCCAATTTTGTGTATTCTTGCATATGTTTCTGCAACAAAACACAAAATAAATTAGAATCATCCATGAAATTAAACTTGATGATTCAAATTGTATAGTACCTCGTACGCAAAGTGAACTATGGTTATCGTAGGAGACAAGGTTATGCGATGAAGACAAAAATTAAACAGCTATAACCGAACTAAATATTACTGCGAATCGCCATAATTGCATAGCGAGAAATAATACCGTTCTACCCGCTAAAAGTAAAAGTGGTTCCTAAGCAATACCTGAAGAGGACTATGTCGGCCATACTAATTGTTATGTTTCAGTTGTGTAGTTACATTTATCAGAGTTTCCTTTAATGTTATTTGACTATAAACGCATACGTTCATCAATACACCGACAGTATAACTGCCCTGAAATGTACTCACCTCTGACCGACACCACCAGAAATCCATATTGAATGTTTCACTTCACTGCTACACGTCCATCGTGTGACTGTACAGATCACATGTGGGAGCGTTAGCAGGCAGGGTGGCCACTCAACTAACTACACATTCAGATTAATAGTGTAACTCTTTCAGCTTCTAATTGGTTATTATTCCGAAAACATTTACACGTAGGTCAATATGTGACAGTAGCTTCAAGCGTATGTGTGAGAAGGTATAGGCACAAAAGATTTCATATCTTCATATTTATTATGACGAAATATATTAAATGCTTCTGCTGTGTGTCTAGCGAAACCTCCTGCACAATTGTCAGACGTGAATTTCCCCCCTTAAAGAGATAGTCAGGTTGCAAGTAAATTAGTGTTATGGACTAGGGGTGTCCACTTAGAAAGTACATCGATGTTTTTATTCGATGTAAAATATCGGAACCCTGCATCGATGTTTTACGATGAATTGCCTAAAAACATCGATGTTTTTTCAACATCGAATACTTTTATGTCTCTCTTACCTCAACAAATAAAAATCAACAATATTTCTCGGCAAATGTCGTTTCATTTATCTCTTACCTGTTCCTTTAAAATCCGCAAGAGAAAATGTGATATTCACTATTTCCAGTTGAAGCAGATAGTTCGTTGTCTTCCGTTCAGTCCGTGTGAACACACAGCAGTGTAGTGCTCTAGTTGTAATGATGTGTTTAAGTTAATGCTTTCTTTGTTTATGGCTTTACGTCTCGTCGATGTAGACGTCATTAGAGGCGGGAAAGGGCTGGAGGCAAGAAACGGGAAGGAATTGGGCCAAGGCCTTGAAGTGTCACGCTAATTGCAAAATCAAAAATATGCAATTAATTTGATTTATTATACAATTATCAATTAATATTTATCATGGGGGATGTGAATTATTATCAAAGGCACCATTTGAAATTACTACTTATTAGATCACGTACATGGATTGCATTAATTAGTCTGACGTGATTAAGAGATGTGATTTGGATAGCATGAATTGACTTGTTCATCAGGGTCGTTTGCTGGGCTTGTGGACGCGGTAGGTGAACACACTCAATACACAGAAGTTCGTTAGTTTCACAATACCGTGAAGTTGGCTTCCGCGACGGCAGCTGTAGGCAGGTCCGTGGAGGCGCTTCTTGTTGGCCGCACGATCGACGCTGCACAGGAGTAAAGTGGCCCCTCAAGCAACTAGGACTGGTAGATGTCGACGCAGTCTGGCGTCGAACCTGCTCCCTGGAGAAACAGACTGGAAAGCTCTTCCAGCAGGAGCGCGAACTCACCCTCACACTCGCGTATTTTTGCACGTCCGTCCGCGTACAGCCACGAGGTACACGCCTCTCTGTGTTCTCCACGAGTCCACCCGCCACCCTTCCGCCTAGCGGTCCAGCGGATTAGGGGAAATACGAGGGGTAGCCACATTCCTGGGCGACAGCTACCTGTCTGCCTCTAGCTGCAGCCTCACAAATCCGTTAGCAAACTTACGTGGTGCGACTTAGGCCGGTGACACACTGGGCGGTTTTTCCCGTAGCGGAGACTTAACCGCTACCGCCTATAGAATTTGAGGTGTTTACACATTCAGCGGTAGAACGTCCGCTGCTATTTCAGCGGTAAGACCTCCGCTGCTATAAAGAGCAGGTAAAAGATGACGTGGTCGAGCGTCAGTACTTTGCTTTTGATAACTTGAGTTTAATTTTGTGAAATTATAATTTAATTTAGTTAATTTAGCGTTTATTACTTCGTAGCTATAATAGTTTATCCATGATGGATCAATGGAACTCCGTGACTGTTATATCAAAATTGATGATAAAGTTTAAAGTTAGGTTTTGAAATTGTTATTTTGACAGTTCAGTCGCCATAGAAATAGGAAAAAGTAAAACCAAAGGAGAACAGAATATTTGAGGAACGACGACACCAAGTTTTTCAGTTATTTTGGGATGTTTATTTCGACAATTGCTTGTGAAACTAAAGTACGACATTCAAAGGAGAAACACCCATTTGATGAATGGTATTTAACGTGTGGAAACGCTGGCAATCACCTTGAAGTAAGCAGATTTTTCATGGAACTACTATAGACAAACATTTAATTTTATAAAATTCCAATCCCCTATATTTGTTTTATGTTAGGGTGAAAACTCCTTTAGGTGAATACGAATAGGTGTACAAGAAAAGTTTGAAAAATACACTATGCCATATAATGTCTAATACTTACATTTATTTGTAACTAGTACATATACTTCACTGTGTAATCGACTCATCACTTTTGAGTTTACATTGCTTTTATTCTTACAAGCGCAACCGACTAGTTAAACATTTTTGCTTAAGTTGTAATATGTTGAGTGTTTTAAAAATTATTACTTTAATTAAAAAAAATCGAAAGTGAATGCCGAATTTACTAAACAGCTTGTCTCACTGTATTCGTCAATGCTGTGTTAAAAAAAGAAAAGAAAAATTGTCTCAAAATGTCGAGCGACAGAATTTCGAATGTTGAAAGTGTTACTTGGCAAATGTCTAAGATATAATGACACAGTTATATACTATTAAAAACCAAAATCTTTCTATAAAATGTGATTCAATATTATTCAAGTTCTAGTTGAAGCGGTAAAAATTTATGTAAATGCGTGATCAATAGTTAACTATCCAAAGGCATTTTTCCTAATTTTCCATTTCGTCAAAATCATTCCACTTTCAAGGCACAATTCTTTCCAAGCGTTCCTGGTAGCGTCCCGATCTTTAAAAGAAACCACTGTTTTGTCTCTTGAAACTGCTCCAGCTTCCACTAACGAAATGAGAATATCATTATCTATCACCACTTAACTCATATTATGATTTTTAAAGATCGGGACGCTACCAGGAACGCTTGGAAAGAATTGTGCCTTGAAAGTGGAATGATTTTGACGAAATGGAAAATTAGGAAAAATGCCTTTGGATAGTTAACTATTGATCACGCATTTACATAAGTTTTTACCGCTTCAACTAGAACTTGAATAATATTGAATCACATTTTATAGAAAGATTTTGGTTTTTAATAGTATATAACTGTGTCATTATATCTTAGACATTTACCAAGTAACACTTTCAACATTCGAAATTCTGTCGCTCGACATTTTGAGACAATTTTTCTTTTCTTTTTTTAACACAGCATTGACGAATACAGTGAGACAAGCTGTTTAGTAAATTCGGCATTCACTTTCGATTTTTTTTTATTAAAGTAATAATTTTTAAAACACTCAACATATTACAACTTAAGCAAAAATGTTTAACTAGTCGGTTGCGCTTGTAAGAATAAAAGCAATGTAAACTCAAAAGTGATGAGTCGATTACACAGTGAAGTATATGTACTAGTTACAAATAAATGTAAGTATTAGACATTATATGGCATAGTGTATTTTTCAAACTTTTCTTGTACACCTATTCGTATTCACCTAAAGGAGTTTTCACCCTAACATAAAACAAATATAGGGGATTGGAATTTTATAAAATTAAATGTTTGTCTATAGTAGTTCCATGAAAAATCTGCTTACTTCAAGGTGATTGCCAGCGTTTCCACACGTTAAATACCATTCATCAAATGGGTGTTTCTCCTTTGAATGTCGTACTTTAGTTTCACAAGCAATTGTCGAAATAAACATCCCAAAATAACTGAAAAACTTGGTGTCGTCGTTCCTCAAATATTCTGTTCTCCTTTGGTTTTACTTTTTCCTATTTCTATGGCGACTGAACTGTCAAAATAACAATTTCAAAACCTAACTTTAAACTTTATCATCAATTTTGATATAACAGTCACGGAGTTCCATTGATCCATCATGGATAAACTATTATAGCTACGAAGTAATAAACGCTAAATTAACTAAATTAAATTATAATTTCACAAAATTAAACTCAAGTTATCAAAAGCAAAGTACTGACGCTCGACCACGTCATCTTTTACCTGCTCTTTATAGCAGCGGAGGTCTTACCGCTGAAATAGCAGCGGACGTTCTACCGCTGAATGTGTAAACACCTCAAATTCTATAGGCGGTAGCGGTTAAGTCTCCGCTACGGGAAAAACCGCCCAGTGTGTCACCGGCCTTACTGTATCTGCACACGACTGTAATGTGTGACATCACAGCCTTTTGAGGGAAGCATACAGGCATTCGCCTGGAGTGGTTTGGGGAAACCATGGAAAACACAAATCTGGATGCTCGGACGCGGATCCGAACCCACGTCCTCCTGAATGCGATGTCAAAGCGTTACCGTTAACCCAACATTAAAAATAATTTTTTTGTTAACGTGTGTTGGTTAAGTAGTGTTGTATGTGTGAGGTATAGCTTTGTGAGTGAAACAGAAACTACAGATTAACCGGGTTTATATCTAAATATTGAGTAGTATCACGTAACAGTTGTTTTAGAGAAAGGCTGCCCAACCGATTTTGGAGATGGGCCACAATTTCGATTCTAAATTAGTATACGGGCGATATAATACTTGTCTATAGTTACAGAGGAAATTTATATATAACAAAGATATAAGTAACTCGGTTTAATTACATTCAAAAAGTAAAACCTATCAATCAGACCTTTGCAGTGGTTTTTGTGCTAGCAAATTCTAGACGGTTGGTGTTGACTGCCAAATTCAAATGCACTGGCGGGGCACGGGTCGGGTTGGGCAGCCTTGCTTTAGAGTAGGCCTAATAACATCTTATTTCGATTCACAGCAAACACCGGCAAACAGTAGGAGTGAATCTAAGAAATTGATTTTATTCAAACACTCAAACTCAACCAAATAAAAAAAATCTTCACCACCTGTTAATGACAGTTCAAATTGAAATGATTTAATTTAATCTTGAATAAATTTAGTAATCTTAACATTTATTTCTATTAGTTTTGTCATTATATAAAAAATTGATGCATCGAATAAAAAAATTCTTTGTCAAAACATCGAATTCATCCGATGTATCGTACGGTAAACATCGAATGGATACGATGCATCGATATTTAGTGAATATTCCAATTATGGACGCACATAGCATTTCAATTTGTTATCAGTTCCGGAACCTGAAAAACCTTCGTATCTGATTCCGAGCAAGGTGGCCAAATACACACTTCCCCTGATTTATCAGCTTAGTTTTATGGTGTATTTCGCAGTTCCTCAAGCTAGAAATGGTGCATAAAGGGAACAGGTACGGTTTCCTATTATTACCAAAGATATATTTCTGAAATACTCCGACAATGGAGTCAACGATGCTAGGAAACTTTTATTTCAGAGTACCAGGTTGGTCCCACCAAAAGTCTAACACTTCAGTTCTCTGTTCTCTGTTAATATTTTTTGTCACTTAGATTCATAGTTTATACATGACAAGCATACAATGAATAAGAACTTACTATACGTATCTATCAATCAAAAAATATGATAAAGCCCAAGTTCTCTTTCCCATCTAGCATGTATGGGGATGTTAATGCTAATTGTTTTAAGTCGTAATTACAAAGACATTCCCAAAATATCTTATATTCGTCTGTAGAGATTTGATGTTAGCAAATTTTGGTGAAATTCGACACTGCATGGTTTACGCTAGAATCATTGTTTATATTGACATATTTTTGTTTTAGTAATTTCGGAAAACCAATAAAAACCGAAACCTCTGGTGCCATTCCGAGGATAGAACTATGTTACTCCCGATTACCACCCCCGAACTTTAATCGCTTATTCACGGTTTCTAATCGCTATACAGCTGTTCCCATAGATAAACGACAGTTAGGATGGTTAATGATTTTAAAAATTCTGACATTGAAGATGTTCACAACTGAGATGTCAGTTACATCACAATAGACATTTCATTTATCAATTCAGCCACTGAGTTATGTGGTCAGGTAATCTATATTCATTCACAGAATATGTAACAGTCATGATTTATGAGACTAATTACGAAGGCATCTACAGGGCAGTGGTTGATCCCGTCTTTTGTTGCACTGTGATTTCTCTAAGTTGCATCCAGGCTCTCGAGTTTCATTAACTTCATAGTGAGCTGACATACCGCTTTAAGCCGTTTCACATTCTCCGCAGTGTGATAAAACTTCTTTATATACAGATTCAAGAGCAAATCTTTCCGCAGAGAATCACAAAGTTACTTTGTAAATGTTATTTATCAGATGTAAGACAACTTTTGAAATTATGATAATATTTATAGAAATAACCAAAATGTATTTAAGAGATATGTTACACTCCTCAGTGAAGTCACCTAGTCGATGTTGTGTGCGCCGAACCCAACATAAGGAAATCAAACCACTAAAAACTAAATCTACAAGACTGGACTATTATTAAAGGTCCAAAAGTCAGATTCTGAAAACTTACTCTTAATTCCTCACCAGGTTCGCCAATAGTTAAGAATGGAGTTACGCATCGTATAAGGTATTGTCTAAAAGAGGGTAGGTATCCAAGTTCGTACTCTTACAAAGTAGAAAGGAACAAAGATTTGTCACTGAAGCACTCGTTTCTTCCGAATGGCAGTGCTGGTTTTAGTTGATTATACAACTTGCAGGAATGAAAACTCTCTACCAATTACAGTTTTTCTGCAGGATCTCTTCTCTATTGAGTATATATCTCTCCTTGCATACGATCCAAACGTATTGTACACGATGGTACAAAATATATATTACAGCGCATATACATTAGAAAAAGAAACCCGCATATTATCAACCGGTACTACTTACTTCCACTTCTGTATTTTGTGTTATGATCACCAGCACTTCCTTTCGATGAAGTCATCGTTGAACAACGCATACATACATGAGGAGCAGTAAATTTCGATTTTCACTGAAAATAATCTAACTAAACCATGTCCCCTCATGTTGCACCAGAATTTCTTACAAAAAGGTATGGATGGTCAATTTTTTTATTTCTTATTATTTGTGCAATTTGTATTACTTAACCCAAAAAAAAACCGAAGCTTTGGGAGGAGGGCTAATTCCTTATCGTGTTTGTTTACTACGCGGATGTCATTGCCAACTAATGCGTCGGGCTAGATTCGTAAGAAGCTGTGGATGGGTTTATGTAGAACCAATATGTAAATGTAGAGGCCGACCTTGTATTTGAAGTAGATGAAGTCATACTAATAAATAAAACTAGTTTCATATTTAACACAAACATGGCGTTAATTAACATACAGAGCAGTGTATTAAAATGGGAGATATTAGAATAATAATTGTTCATCAACGTCAAAAAGTAATTTATTTAAACAAACAATGTGGTAAAATGTCTTTGAATACACTATTAGCCTGCATACAACATAGCTCCTTCAATAGGGATGTCACTGTGTAACTGAATCACTATTACTGCTGTCTGGAGAAGAGTTGCTCCAAGAAGTCCATCCTCTTCTTGAAGAA
>JARYHS010009230.1:0-14927 GCA_031002005.1 Vandiemenella viatica
GCGTCCCCGATGATAAAGTGTGGCAGCTGTGCCGGATGTACGCGGCGGCGCTTGGCGTGGGAAAACGGCGCCCTCCGATAATTAATGGCTTCCGGGTGTGGCGCAGCTGTACGCGGCGGCGTGGGAGCCTTTGATAGCGTGGGAAGCGCTTTGCGTGATAACGCAGTGCGTCCCCCGATGATAAATGTGACGCAGCTGTGCGCGGCGGCGTGGGAGCCTTTGATAGCGTGGGAAGCGCTTTGCGTCCCCGATAATTAATGGCTTCCAGCTGCGCGCGGCGGCGCGGCGGCCGGCTGCAAGGGGAGCGATAATTAATGGCCTTGTTGACAGGTGTTGACATGACTAATGGCTTCCGCCTGCGAGGCTGACGAAACACCTGCGCGACGTGGGGGGTCTGGCGGCACGTGCGCGGCGGGGGGAGGGGAGGGGGAAAATCCAAGATGGCGCCGCACATATGTTTACCCCCTACTGTCTGTGCTTGGTAGTTCTGGCTGCAAGGTGATATATAGTGACACATACGTCTTTGGTAGAAATAGAAAAATATCCTACGTCGAACACTTTCAACCAACATATCTTATGTTGTGTTGGCAGCAAAGAGAAATATAGGAACACTCATGCGTTTGGTCGATATATGAAAATATCCGACATCGAGCAATTTCAACCACCATATCCCCCACACCCACAGAGCTATCGGAATTCGGCCAACGTTGTGCACAATGGATGGGAAACTCCACACAATCACCAGTGGTATGCGCTAGGTAGTGGAGGCTGCAGATTGAAATATAGGGACACACACGTCTATATATATATATATATATATATATATAGAAGATTTGTAATAAAAAAATTTCACCAGCTATGATGCAGACAATTTTAAAACTCCAAATGTGTGTTTTTTTTTTTCAATTCATATTAATTTTCGAGCTTAGAACCAACAACAAATCTAGAGTTATATGACAAGGTGCGGCGGTAGCCCGTTCTTTTGCTATTGTTTTTCACAACCTGCATTTCTCCAGAAGAATCCGTGTTAATTAGTGGCATGACCAGTCAGTGTGTAGTTAGAGAGTCCACCAATAGGGGCGCTCGGACACTTGAATGGAGGTTAATTGAGGTCGAGTCTATTATTAATACCTCACTCACGATATCTCTGCTTGTTTATGCCAACTTAAATTACTCGTGTACTCTATTATTTAGTACACACTCCATTCTAGAAAGAAGTAAATATTTCCACCCTTATCCGTTTAACAAGGAAGCACTTAACAATAATGTCGATACCACTGCTGAATAATGTAATTAAAGTAACCAGATGTGCTACCAGATAATTCTCAAATTGCTCTATCTGAAGTGTGTGAGCTTCAGATTTTACGAAAATGATTTTTATTTTAATTGGTGATTTATGAATATGATTAAGGTTCTTTTACAGTTTAACAGCCGTTAACGATTGATCAAAAACTATATCACCCACGCCACGAAATTCATCAAGCATGGAAAGTTCCACGTTTCGAATGGAATTTTAAGGTTTATTAAAATGACATTTAACTCTGACAAAGTTTCACATTTTTCATGCGTGTTTTGCTAGCACGCTCCGTGATTCTCACTCCATATAAAGCAGTACTAGGTGCCCTTCACCCTGCAGGATTAACAGGTTGCGCTAAGCCGTGACAGATGCGGAACGGCCCAACGAGCGCTTGGAGTTTTTCCAGCTGTCAAAACCACAAGCATTTGCTGTATCTGTTGTAGCTAACATGCTCGTTTTTCGTTTCAGGGTTTTGAAATATCACTGACAAATATGTTTTACGCTGTGAAGTGACAGGTATACAGGGATTCAGGATGAATGGTAAATATTGGAGGAGGTGGCAGTATGAACTATATTGAGTAGAAAAGTTCATATCAACATGTGTCCGATTTCCAGTCATTTCGGAAATACAGGTGCTGGAAATTTGTGCATAAAATAAACCTCAGAAAATGATCAAGAGTTCATTAAGACTTAGCAAAGTACATTATTATGCAAAAACATACGATTTTTTTTTAAATTTAAATTTAGTGTTTTTTTTTCAAATTTACATTAAATGTTCGAAAATCCCATCAGCGACTTCAACAATTTCTTCATCTACACCCATACTCTGCAATTCACAAATACTATGGGTGGCAGAAGGTGGTAAGCACCAATCCTAATTCTGTGCATTCCAATCCCGAACAGAACGAACGAGGAAAGAAAGAATACATAAAAGCATTAGTACGGCATCTTATTTCTCTACGTTATCCCTCCTGTCATTGGGACCTAAATAGGTTGGCGGAAGAAGAATTTCATTGCACTCGTAAATAAAAGATTTTCGCATATTCTCCAATAAACACAAACGAAAACGACGTCGTCTGTCTGCCAAAGAATACCGGTCCAATTTGACCACCACATGCTGAGGAGGGTTGTGTGTTCACGCCGAAAGGAGTATTCAAGAAGATCCAGGTGTGGTGATCACCAGCAGTTCACGTGTGCTGGGACCCGCGCCTAAGAACAACAGGAGTTAACAACACCTGCTGAGTAGCAGGATCAAGAACAAAGTGAAGTGAAGTGAAGTGTAAAGTGTACCTGCGTGTGCGGGAGTGCAAATATAAAACACAGTGGAAACAGACACGGAAAGACTACGTTCCAAAACAAATGAATAGGCGTCACCCAAATAGGGGGGCACGTCCAGCCCCCAACCAACTGGGTGAACAAAGGCAAAATGAGCTAAAAATCATTCAAGTGAACGCCAGGAGAAGCAAGGAGGTACCCCCACAACTCCTAGATAGGATGGCAATGGAGGGTACGGACATTTTGCTCCTCCAGGAGCCTCACAATGCATTTGGCTCGGTAGCAGGTTATGGCTCCAGTGTACGAGTGCTCTCTAGTTCGAGGGCAAACCAAGCAGTCATGGCCGCAATTCTGGTGAGGAACCCAGCGCTGGATACCCTAGTTCTGGACCATCTCTCAGATAGTCACGTGATATGTGCTGCGATAACCTGTGGAATCGGAACACTATACTTTGTGAGTGCCTATTTTCAATATAGACATCCAATTGAAGGATACATAGGAAAACTAGACAATATTCTAAGGAAGTTAGAGGGCAAACCGATAATAATTGCGGCGGATGTCAACGCTCTCTCCCAATTATGGTTCAGCTCAGAAACAAATGAGAAGGGCGCAGCTCTAGAAGAGCTCATAGATCATCATAACCTCGTAGTTGCTAACCAACGTAGCAACCTGACTACCTTCTCATCAACCCGTGGCGAGTCTAATTTGGATGTAACCCTGGTGTCACAAGAAGCGGCTGATTTGTTACATCATTGGACAATAAGAGAAGAATGGACCTCAAGTGATCATCGCTGTATCACATACAATATACATACAGCAACAAATATCCCACGAACGGTAGTGCTTGACAGATTTAACACACGTCGAGCAAAGTGGGATCAATTTGACAGACTGGCTCGAGCTAAATTCAACAGAGAGAACATTCAAGCCTACGGTGCACTAAACGCAACAGACATGGTGGCAAAACTCCAGAATGACATCATTGACATCTGCAATGCCACCATGCCCAAAATTGAGAAAAAACCCAGGGCCGGCCCTGGGTGGGATGCCGAGCTCACGAACAAACGAAAAGAAGTCGCTCGGCTAAGAAGAGCGTTTCAACGAGCCAGGAGCCTAGGCAATCATGCCGCTATCACGGCGGCAAAAAATCAATACAATAGTGCACAAATAAATTATAAACAGAGCATTAGGTTAAAGAAAGAACTTTCATGGAGGCACTTGTCCAAGGAGAGGGCAACTCAAATCCATGGGGGATAGTTAGTAAAATTCTAAGGAACAAACTCACAGAGAAGTATGTATACCATGCCATCCAGAAAGAAGACGGAAATCACTCCACAACATGGAAAGAATCCATGACACACGTCTTAAACACCCTCATCCCTGATGAATCAGGTGATCTAACACCAGAACAAAGGGACATCATCAGAGCGAACAACGAATATGAGGGTGAAACAAGTGATATACAGATCTCTGCAGAGGAAATCGATAAAGCCATCCGGGCTTGTAAGACAGGGAAAGCACCAGGACCGGATAACATCGATGTTGTTGCCATAAAAAGAGTATGGCGTACGCACCCCGAGATACTAGAACTCGTCATAAACCGTTGCTTCAAAGAGAGGGTATTCCCAAATGCCTGGAAGCAAGGCAATTGTGCGTACTATAAAATCTACAGACAAACCCAGAGATCAACCAAAGTCATATAGGCCTATTAGCCTCCTGCCAATCCTTGGAAAAGTAACGGAGCGTATTCTGGTTGACCGTCTGAAGCGGCAATACACAGAAGCAGGCCTGGAGTCACCCAAGCAATTTGGATTCAAGAAAGGACTAGGTACGGAAGATGCCATCCGGGCGCTATTGCAAACGCCCCGCCCAAACAACAAACACGCCGTAGCCATCTTCATTGACATTGCCGGGGCCTTCGATAATGTATGGTGGCCCAGCATATTAAGAAGACTGAGAAGAGCACAGTGTCATGGGACCTTGTACTCCATGGTAAAGGATTACTTCACTGACAGGATTATCAGAGTGGCAAACAACTCTGAGGAATGTCAAAAGGATAACCAAAGGATGTCCGCAGGGCTCGGTCTGTGGGCCTTTCTTCTGGAACATGGTCCTGGACGAACTACTAGAAGAGTCAGAAGGGCAGCCATGGGACATAATAGCCTATGCTGATGATATTGTAGTTATAATCCAGGGCACAAGCCGCCGCCGAATTGAGGTCCTGGCAGGTCAAGCACTTGCCTTAATCACCAGATGGCTGACAAAACATCGAATGAGCATTTCAGTCCAAAAGACACAGGCCATGTTTCTAAAGGGAGGGCTGGATGCCAATCGACAACCAATAATTAGACTATCAGGAGACAAAATAAAATTTGTTTCCCAGGTGCAGTATCTCGGGGTGGTACTAAACGACACAAGATCGTTCCTACCACACCTAAAGGCAACAAGAGACAGGCTGTCGGAAGCAGCATCTGGTATGCTAAGAGTCGCAAGAAAAGACTGGGGATTAAATCGTGGAGTTATTAATTTAATGTACAAAGCAATTTGTGTCCCAATTGCCACATATGGCGCAGCGGCGTGGGCAAATAAGGCAGCAAACGTGCACCAGCAAAGAGTCCTACTCTCCATCCAAAGGAAATACCTTCTGATGATGGGAAGGGCGTGCCGAACCGTCTCAAACAGTGCACTTCAAACCCTTACAAGTAGCATGCCACTGGATCTTGAAGCAATCAAAAGGGCACTACACTATCATATTCGTCGAGGTGAGCCAGCGGAAATCTGTGGATTTCGCACCCAAGGCACAGATGGTAAGAGGAAGTGCACCCTTCAAGAACTGGCGCAAACAAGCGATCCGAAGACTCAATCTCCAACTGAGAGAAGCATGGCAAGCAAGATGGGAACAGGAAGAAACTGGAAGACACACCTATCAGTGGATTGAAGACACAAGTGAATGGGGCAAAGGATGGAGACGTAAAATCAGCATGTCCTATTCAGTCACGTGCCTTGTAACAGGCCATGGACTTCTCAGCATGTTATTCCAAAGAGGAATCGAGCCATCGGACCGATGCCACTGCGGCGAGGTGGAAACTTCAGAGCATATAATAAGGTATTGCCCCCAATACACGGAACCGAGAAGGCAACTAACAAACAACAGTGGACCTCACGGCAGGAAACTGGAGACGATGTCTAATTGGAAACATTGAAGCTTTCCGAGCCTTCTCGGAATTTTCAAAAGCTGTCTTCCAAATCCGGGAAGTAGAAAGAGTGAGGGAAGATCTTGGAGCAATAGAATAACTCAGAAGACCACTCAACAATAAACAAAATTAACTGGAAACTCCAACAACTACCACGAAGCCGGAGTGAAGCAAGAAGAACTCATGTCCAGATCAACCAACAAGACAAGAACCAAGACGTGTGACCAGCGCTAAAGTAGAAAACCTGCTCTTCTCATCAAAAGCAAGACATTGATGGTGCCAAATAGTCAACCAAACCTCAAGACCAAGACGACCAAGAAGAACGATGAAGATAGTAAGTCTGGTATCTTCCATGCTGGAACGAACCCCACGCAAGTGGGGCTCAATAATGCACGACCATGCCAGCTGGTCCAGGGAGCTATAGTGCCCTGTGTCTTTCAGTGCATTATAACGGACGTCAATATGGCCTGGGAAGTGTCTTCGTCCCTTGCCATGACAGCGCCGCCGCCACGAGGTTCCCCGTGGGCACCCGCAAGGGTGGCTAAAGGCGTTTCTTTCGAGAGTCCGTACCTTCCCTCCAACGGATATGGCGGAGGGGGGGTAATTCTTCTGAGTTCCAATCCCAAGGCGGGGGCTGCTGGGTGGCAAGGTAGTCTACTGGCTTGGTTCTCGAGGGGGTTAGTGGGCCTGGCTCGGGTACCCCCGAGGACGGATCCTAGCGCTGATGAAGCGGCCAGGGGGGTGGCGCAAGCTGAACCTAAGAACGGTGCCAAAGAATACCAGCCCAATCAATGTATCAATTCTGTGACTTTGCAGCTCTTCGGAGATGCGCGAGCATCGTAAGAGTACGTGTTGACCTCAAGCATCAATAAAGTGCTTCCATTTGTGTATTGAAGTAGACGGTGGGATTTTAGAACATTAAACTTAAACTGTTGTAAAATATTCGTGTTTTCTCGCATGAATAACGTACTTCAATAAGTTATTCCTGTGCTCTCGATCATTTTCTGAGTTTTATTTTATTCATAACATTCCAGCAGCTGTATAATCAAAATGAATGGAAATCGGACACATATTTAAAAGAACTTTTTTACTCAATATAGTTCATACTACCACCTCCTTCAATATTTACCATTCCTCTTGAATCACCTTTCTTAAAGCTTTTTTACCGAAGTTACAAATTTTTATTTTATCAATAAACTCTCGTTATTTCGTGCCATACTTTCTCAGCAGCCACACTTCTGAGGTCAGAAGACAACTACAGAACTTTAATTAAAAAAGTTTCGCTTCACAGGATAAGGTTCATATTAGAGAGAAGATTTCGTCCCGTACTTTACTACTGAAAACTAATCTTATTTTATGAATGTCTCCACGGCAGAGAACTTCCACATTTGTTCATAAACCCATTCTTGTACCTCCTGTTCATCACACGGAAATTGGATGTGAAGGAAGTTTTTTTCCGGGTGGCATTTGGTGCCGGTGGCTGTGACGTCATCCAGTTGGACAGACGCTTCGCTGCAGTAATTAAATAGAGGACGCCGCTAACGTCACACGCCTGTCGAATTTCGATTAACCGCTAAAATCGGAGAGCTTTTATCTCTGTTTTAATCAACCGCCGCCGGTCCTCCCGTATAATATTGGTCTTTTGGATGCGGAACATTGGGAAAAGTATCAGAGAAGAAAGTAAAAAGGCGTGTCCGTAGCGTTGTGGAATAACGCACCAATCGATTACACTCTCGCTCCGCCTGTCTCCAGTGCCCTTGTATTTCACCAGACGCGAGCACACACAAACATACACACTGTGACATATATGCCACATGTAATCAGGACACCCCGATGCTTAATATTTTTAATTAAAGCTGTTTATTTCAAAGATAATCATAAATTTTCTGTTTCTTACATTAAAAATTCAAATAATAATAATGAACCCGCCTTTCTGGCGTTAGAGAATTTCATTATTGTCGCAGCGCAAGAAAGGCTCGCGAGCTATCTAGCTGTCGTCAAGTACAATACACTCGTCACGCTATAATAGATTCATTGCATTCCGCGGGAGGTACATGGAATAGGGTGGTCGAGGGCTGAAGCACCAGGCTTCCACTTGTATCACTGAGTAGCATGAGAGTTATGAAAGATGCACATATAGAATACAAGTATTGACAGTGAAAAAGGAATTTTGCTAAGATTTGTGTGTTGGATTTGATGTGCGACAAGTTACGCAAATAAATAAAATAAAGTGTATTTTCGTATTATTATTTGTATAATAATAATACCCCCCATTGAAGTAATTGAAAAAATAGAACATATTGAATTAAGAAAAGATAAAGAACGTAATTGAAGTGAGTCTTGCTTTGGTAAAGAGAAGAGTGGAGGCAACAACCTGTTAACACGCTCGAAACAGAAGAGGGCCCACTGTTAAAGCGTGCTAGGTATCTTGCAACTCACACACAAACAAACAAACAGACGCTGTTGCCGAAAATGATGGATCTCTCTTCTGGAAATCAAGTAAATGCTTTATTAATACTTAATATTAAAACTCTGGTAAATTACGTCAGAGCTGCTCAACTGCTTTATTACATAACTAGCTCGTACCCGCGACTTCTTACGCGTGGATTAAGAATTTTTTTCCAGAATTAAATATCTATAAAGTTGTTGTAACGAAACAATATCGAGTCGGAATAATATGATAGGAATCTTAGCATCCACGGAGATTTGAACGAGACCACGACATTTGTAAGTAAGCGCTTTAACCACTGAGCTGCCTGACCGCTACACGGAAAAACAGTACAGAGACGTTCCATATCCAACGCGTCTGTCAATCGCCGTCCAGTAGTATTCGAAATTATGAGACAACCTGTGTTATTTCACAGATAATTTTTCAACCAAAAGTAGACAGTATTTTTCTCCTTGTTTCAAAGGATAAGTGTGCAAAGTTTTATCGAGATCGGATGAAAACTGTGGATTTGTATGAAGAACAAACAAACAAACATACATACATACATTCATCTTTATATATATAGATTAAGAGGAGTGGACATGACGCAAGGACTCTCGAAATCTGTGAAAACATATTTTAATATAAATAAATTCGAACTAATGGCTCTGACAATTGCGAAGGGGCTACACCTGTTTTGCAGTTTTGTTCCAGCATCTTGTAGAAACTTGCTTGGTATTCAACCCGAAGGTTGGATCCTCACGAAGGAGGTATTCTCAGGTTGGTGTTGGAGGCAGGGTGGCCATTTTCTCTCCTCCTTACCTAATCAAACACGGTAATCCTACTAGCTGCAGTGGACCTACGCTATATTCTAAGCCCCTCGAAAAACGACGGATTGAATGTTGAGTACTGGCACTTCATTTCATCAAGCTTACTGAAACAGTGACAGAGAATAAAGCGAAAACTTTTACATGGAATACCTGCAAATCTTCTAAACCGTAAAAAATAAAAGGCTTAAACATGGTGTCTTGGCAATTTATTTCCCGCAGTTGATTAACTAAACATAATGGATATTCCATAACGTCGTAACTTTAAGGCATTAATGTGGTACTTATTTCTCCAGCGTCTATAAGAACACACATATCTCAACTTAATATAAATAAACCGAAAACAGCAAATAATTAATTTGTTAATTCAAGCGCAATACATACTTTTTTTCAGTGTTCTGGCGTATCATGACTTCACAGTTGTTTAACCAAATACAATACTTGTTAAATGAAGGGCATAACCACTATTTTGTAGTAAGTTAACATTTCTGGCTGAGGTGACGAAGGCCTGGCGCGTGACGTCAGACTGTTACGGCCATGATGACACAGTCACCAATAGATTGGATAGATTTTAAAACCTTGTGGCGCGAGCTAATATCTGTTAAACTCATCTATTATTTGAATTGCAACAACTGTATGATTTACTTCCATTAATGTATTTCCGACGTGCGTACCTCGACCAATAAGAGTAACACAAAAACACGAAACCTACACATTGCATTCGGTACGCAGTGGTTTAGATAGGTCAACAAAGGCCCAGGTGCAATTTTTTTTTAATTATACCAAGTCTTGTTAGGTTTGCTGGCAGGGCCCCCTGAGCTGAGCTTGGGCCCCCTGAACTTGGGGGCCCGGGCACACGGCACCGCCTAGCCCTCCGATAGCTACGCTACTGTCCATACGACGACAAAATTTAAGGCCACATTGAACATGAAATACCTCTTTAGTATGTGAAACGCACTTTAATATTTTCGAAGATGAAAGGCAGATGATTTCCTTCATTTCATGATGTTAATATAAGTAATTTTTTAAGAAGAAGAAGAAGAAAAAAATGAAATCAGCAATCAAAGTTTTCCGCATTGTCCTTCTTATCGTTGAATTCTAAATATTTATGGTAGAAAAATATATCATATTAAAGTGGTAGAAGATTGAGCTCTGAACTGAAATGAGCACATTAGTCCAGTAAAAAATGATTCCGCAAGGAAAATAGTTGCGTTACGACAGGCTGGTAAATAGTCTCAAAGCATTGCCAGTCCGGGCATGTAGAAAAAGAGGATTAATTAGCTCAGCAACATTACATCAAACCATGTGTTTATAACACATAATTTACAATAGTTATTTCACCTTTTGATAAATTTAAGTTAATGATTAATATCTGTTAAAATCTTAATGAAATTGGTGTGTAACCAATGAAACTGCACTTTCTGTTAGTGAAGACTGAAGAAGTATGTGAAACCGTCACTTGTTAATACTTTTTTTCCCCCTACTATAGCTTTACGCCAAGTCGACGTCTAGGTTATTAGAGACCAAAGGACTGGGGTCATGGAACGGGAAGGAATTCGGACATCAAATTTTGAAGGAATCATCCCACCATTCGCCTGTTGTGATTTCAGGAAACCATGGAAAACAAAATCTGGATAGCAGGACAGAAATTTGAACGGACGCCCTTCCGAATACAGGACCAGAATGCCTACGCTAGGTCACAAACCAAAAATAGTGAAAGTAGAACAAACTAATACAAGCTGAGACTAAACTAAAAATAATAAAGATTTGTCAATATCGGCAGAATGTATCATGCAGACGATATTGGTGAATCAAATAATTTTTTCAGTCGAAATGTTTGTGATTCGTATTAATATTTTAGTGAACGGTAACCATCTGTTCTCGATTTGGGAGGACGTTGGTTCTAATCCCCGTCCGGCATCCAGAATTGGGTTTCCATGTTTCCCCGCATCAGGTGAATGCCGGGATGGTCCTTTCAAAAGTGCTTGGCCGAATTCCTTCCCGTTCTTTCCTCCAAGTGCTTTCCGACCTCTAATAACTTTGACGTTGATGAGGCGTAAAGCCAGAAGCCCAAAAAAATGTAGTACTAAGAAAAATGAATGACGTTCAAATCATCGCCAGCGTACCTACTTTTTTTGAAATAAAGTTTTTTTAAAATACAATTTTCCTGTTTCTGTAAACTGATCAAGTTAAAATTGCAATGAAGACTTGAGCCTGAACTGATAAATTTTGATGTATTTTGATAATCGTAGTATTTTCGTGCCCTTTAAATTCTAAACAATGCGAAAAATATATCGGAAAGGCTGGTTCCAAATATTCCTTAAATTAGTGTTCAGAAGGTGCTATAACACAAACCCACAGAACAAGGTAGTCAAAGAAAGAAAAGTAATAAAAAAGCATGGAATTAGGTTTAAATCTAAAACATTTTGTGCTTAAATAGCAGAAATTCCACGCTGTTACATGCGTGGAAAGTAAACGCTTATTATTTACAACTATCTTTTGACCTACACTTGGTTCGATCTGCCTCCTACACATTGATCGCGAGATGGATATAGGCAGAGCAAAAATTTGAAAATTTACTTTCGTAGGTTTCAGCTATCAGCACGAAATGCTTTGACAGCGCCGCGTCCCAGCACGGCCCAGCAGGTAGCGACGATGGAGTCGTCACGTAGAGGGCTGTTACCGCCCTCCGCCTGGTCGGATGTTTGCGGCCGTTCCGCTGTTTGCTTTGACTCAGCGAACTGCAGTTTCGCGTGCGCTGTGAACCCCGGCGCATCTGCCCCTTTCCTACTGAACCCACCGGCTCCGGTAATTGGCGTAAAGCGGTGCCACGATATTAATCTGAATAAACAGTTACTTCCAAACGGGCGGGCGTGTCCCGCACGTTAATTTTTTTTTTTTTATCCTTTTAATTTTTTCCCCGCGGGGTGGAACTTCGGGTGCCGGCAACGTCATTAGAGAGGCCCAAACCGCAGTGGGCGCGCTCGCGTTTGCGTGCGGCCATTATGAAGCGCAGAAATAAAGACGGTCCCAGCGTAGTGCCTTGTGGTGCCCCTCCTCCATTTCCTTCTCCTTCCTTTTAATTACTGCCGGGGTCGTTTTAGCGGCGCCGCGGCAGTGTTTAGTGGTCCGTGGGGATTAATAAACCTTATTGAGACATGGGATTGCTGTGCTGCGTGTAGGGGGAGATGTAATTACCATCAGCCGCGCCAGACATGGTCCTCAGCAGATTGGTGACGGAGGTTACAGCTGCCGGGCTGGGCTGCATCCACGATAACAGAACACTACTCTCATCCGGGCAGACGGGTAGAATACAAATTCGGTAGTTCGAAAAAACTATGGCGGTCTTAAAACTGATAAAGAAATTACTTTTACACTATTTTTACTTGTATTTATCCGTAAAACCATAAAATATCCATAAGTACCAGTATTTTTTTTAACACAACCAAGTGTGCAGTTTCACAGAAATGGGTTATTTTGTAGCGGTCTAGGAAGGTGGAAAGATTTTTTAAAAAATTCGCAAATAAACATTATAAATATACGTAAATAAAAAGCAATTCAATCTTTAAAATCAAATTAAAGATTTTTTAAATAAATTTTTAGAAAATTTAACTACGAAACTTACTAGTTAGCAATGATTTTTCTATTACTATTTCTTCTGAAATTTCGATTTTTTAGCTTTTTAGAACTGTTTTGACCGAAATGGAGGAGGAGGAGTGCAATGCAAAATAATATTTATGCGTCAGTTGTAATATTTTATAGGGTTGGCTAAGAAGGAAGCATGAATATTATTTACAGCGGTTTTGATATTTAAGATGACACGTAAAGTTACAAAATATGTAATGGTATCAAATGAATAATATCCTGTACCAAAATATTAAGAAAATCATTCCCCAAGGACTTATGCACTTTTTTTTGACGAAATGGGACGACGGATAATGTAGAGAAATCTGTTTAGAAATCCAGGCATACTTTTAATACTACCACAACAAGCTGAAAAACCTTGGATAATTCAGTCTCATTGCTATAATAATAGGTATAAATATAAAAGTCACAAAAATCACATGTCATTGTCAATTGTTCAGAAATGAATAACGTATTCTATAAATTCTTTATTCATAGTCCTGCGGTAATTATTAAAATATTCTCTACAAAAACAGACAGCTTTAAATCTGAACTGATTCATAGTTCATTTCACTGTGTGTAAGAATTTTCATCTGACACGCCTGTGTGATTCAGTGCGCTGAAGCGCCGCACACTGAATCGGGGAGGTACAACGGGTCTGGCACGAGCCTGGGCCCTCGCTTGCCGGAGGCCCTAACTGCCGTTTTTAGGTTTTCCACTGCCACCAAGGCGAATGCCGGGACTGTGCCCAATCCCCGCTTCATAAGCCACACAATTCACAAACACAAAATACATTTAAAACACACAGAGCACAGTTACACATTTCACAGACAGATGGCAACACCTCACTTACTACCACCTAGGAGGAAGGAAGATAGTGGAGACGACGCAAGGAACCTTTACCATGCACTGCAGTGAAGCCGGGCAGAGAGAGGTGGAGTGGGGAGGTCGCCATATTGGTCGGCCATAGAAACACGGGGAGTAGCCACAAAAACCTCAAGGGAATGATACGAAAATCGTGGTACCGCAATTTGATGATGGATTATTATGCAACTCAACGAGACAGACCAAAAATGAAGAATAATTTGTTTTGATATCCTGCTTATTTCTCGGGATATACTGTCTCAAAAGTGAGGTGTGTTGGGTTGAAATTCACAATAAAAATTTCCCAATTGTCAAATTTGATGATAGATTCTTATGTAACACGACAAATCGAAAATAAACAACAAAATTTTTCGGTATCTCACTTAGTTCTCGAGATATACTGTATCCAAATTGAGGTTGTTAGGTTGTGATGCGGACTGGACCAAAAAATAATTTTGCTGCACATACAGATTGGATGTTACATTTTTTTCTATGATCCTTGTGGCTAGGTTGAAACGCGGCCTGGACCAGAATAAAAACGTCACCAACGGCACAAGGAAGCCGCTCGATTCGTGACCGCTTGCTACAGTCCTTATGAAAGCGTCACAGAACTGATTAGTAGATTAGGTTGGGAGTCTCTGGTAGATAGACGACACACGTTTCGTTTAAACTTATTGGAAAACATGCGTACCCCCACTTTCACTTTTGAGTTTAGTGAAATACTTCTTCCACCAACCTATTTGAGTCGGAAGGACAGGAAAGATAAAATTAGAGAAATAAGGTGCTGGACTGATTCTTATATGAATTCTTTTTTCCCTCGTACCATTAGGGACTGGAATGCACAGCAAAGAGATTAGCTTTGGTGCTGAGCACCCTCTGCCACCCACAATTTTGTGAATTGCAGAGTATATATGTAGATGTAGACAAGGAACGATACCTGTAACTAATTTTGATAGCTGATATCTCGAGAACTAAGGAAGATATATAAAAAAATTATTCTTGATTTTTGATTAGTCTCGTCGATATACATGAGAATCAATCATCAAATAGCATCGCCATGGTCATGATAGTGCTTCCCACCTCGACACACAAAATTCAATTTAAATTACATTTCTAGCTACTACAACATTGGCAATATCATAATTCCTAGTTCACGTACCATAAATTATCACATCTATTTCAGCATAAACCTTCAGTATAAACTACAACTATCACAATTAAGTTCATCGTACACTTTCAGTATAAACTAAAACTGGACTAAATCAAGCAGAATACCATATTCACTGTGTTGCGATGTAAACTTGAACCGCTTAAATTAGACTTTCAACACTTGTCCACAATAAGGTTAGCTTTTCAGGTCCATGGTAGTAACATATAGTGATTATCTACACTACACCAACAAACATTTGACAACGACA
>JARYHS010009231.1:0-14700 GCA_031002005.1 Vandiemenella viatica
CATCCTTCTGTAGCACCACATTTCAAATGCTTCAATTTTTCTACTTTCTCTTTTTCCTAAAGTCCATACTTCGCTGCCATAAGGTGCTGTGCTCCACACATAGAGTTTTGAAAAGTTCTTTCTGAGTCCTAGATTAATATTTGAAACTGAAAGATTTCTCTTTTTCATGAAAGCTCTTTTTTTTAGTGTTATTCTGCTATCAACATCGTTCCTGCTTCGGCCACCGGTTGTAATTTTACTTCCTAAGTAGCAAAAGTAGCAGAACCACTTACACAGCGTATAAGCTTTTTGAACCTACGTACAAATATAAAGATTAATGAAATCGTATGTAAATTGTATTTGTACATAGTAACTGACACGGGACTCTAAATGTATGTATATAACACTGAAAATGTGCAGTTTTGGTATAATAAGTAACTACCCTAGTAGTGTCAATACCTGCGAGTGAGCCAGAACCCCGGACCAAAACACCCCATGTATTCCTTATGGGCATATGTGTGAGCTCAGGACCACCCACGTCGCGCAGGTGTTCGCCAGACCCCCCACGTCGCGCAGGTGTTCGCCAGGCCTCGCAGGCGGAAGCCATTAGTCATGTCAACACCTGTCAACAAGGCCATTAATTATCGCTCCCCTTGTAGCCGGCCGCCGCGCCGCCGCGCGCAGCTGCAAGCCATTAATTATCGGGGACGCAAAGCGCTTCCCACGCTATCAAAGGCTCCCGCGCCGCCGCGCACAGCTGCGTCACATTTATCATCGGGGAACGCACTGCGTTATCACGCCAAGCGCTTCCCACGCTATCAAAGGCTCCCGCACCGCCACACCCCACCCGGAAGCCATTAATTATCGCTCCCCTTGCAGCCGGCCACCGCGCACAGCTGGAAGCCATTAATTATCGCTCCCCTTGCAGCCGGCCGCCGTGCACGTGTGCTGCAGACTGGTTATGTTAATTAGTCTAGACCTGTTTTCCGCTCCTCCCGGCCGACCCGGCGTCAGTTTGCAGCCATGTCTCGTCTTGTGATGTTGTTCTCCTCTGTCTACCAACTCAACGCTGGTGATACGAAACGTTTGACGATAGGGTTATCGTCCAAACACGAGTTTGAACCTGTTGTTGTTCTGGAAAAAGTGGGACACAATAAAATTGTTTTAACATACTACGAATGGAACGTCCTGATCCAGGAATTGATTAGCATTACAGGATGCTTCAGTAAAGACGAACTCAAGCACTACGTGGTGTTTAGTTTGCAAAAAAAATAACCCGCACGATTCCTAACCAGCAGATCGTGAAGCAAAGTCCTAGGTTAAATCGCGAACCTATTCGTAGTTCGAATGGATCGCATGCGACACTGTTGATGGTGTCTTTCGGAAGAGTATGCCTAAACGGGTTTCACCCTCACCATCACGGTGAAGGCGATTCTCGGGTATGGCACGCACTCTGTCGCTGCAGATGTTATGACAACCAACTAGCACACGATTCGCTTTGAAATAATAATACTCACTAAGACGCGACCCTGCTGACTGCAGGGAAATACTTCTTACATATTTGGGCCGTAATGACCGCATGAAGGAAACAAGGTTTTGTATTCTTTCTTTCTATCTTCGGAATGCTCATATGGCCCCTTAGGCGGCTCCAAGGGAAGAACTGATCGCACCTGCCGGTTTGGGGGTCTGCATCCCGCTATTTCTACGCTATCATTTTGACTGATTTCTTAGTATGTTACATCATATTAAATCTAAAATGAGATAAAATAAATCGTTTTCCTTACCGGATGAGAAGTAGTTTAATATGGACGATAAAAAAATCACTATTTTCGGAATCTTCCTAATTCGCATCTACAGTTCTTAAAAAGAAAAACACGTCTAGTTTTTGAAATAATAAACAGAAAAAGTAAGAAAATAAGAGGAATTACTTGCGGTCAATGCGCTCCGCTCTTGGCATCATGTGTTCGATACCACTTGTACTGACACCAAAATAAAATTCGCAATACCACATTGCTGCCAGTCTCTTAGCAAAACATAGCGCGTCATATACATATCGTACCACGGAAAAGCATTATATCGACATCGAGGTCATTAGAGGCGTGATGGGACTGGGGACAAGGAACGGGAAGGAATTCGGCCATGGCCCTTTTGAACGAAGCATCCCGGCATTCGCCTGGAGTGATTTGGAGAAACCATGGAAAACCGAAATCTGTACAGCCAGACGGAGGATTTGAACCACGAGTCCTCACGAATGCAGACCAGAGTTCAGATATAGTAACTAACAAGTGCAGTAATTTATCTGTAGTCAATTCCACACTTATTTCAATTAGCCATATTTTCAAACACAAAGTATAAATTTTTTTAGCTGGCCGTAGTTTTGAACAGTAACAAAATCTTTCATATTTTTACACACTTCCAAGTGGATGAGGTTACATATAAAACATTCTCGGCCCACAAATGCTTTAATTTTCGGCACTGTCATACGGGTGATCTCAGGATTGCCTCTTTTCAGAGTTATTGCTTGTATGCCGGTCTGAATATCTACCCTGGAGTGTAAGTTTTTAAAGCAAGATAATGAATAAGCAAGTCGTCTCTATGCATTCAATATAACATACATCTCCAACAACTGCTTATTCATTTCGCAACAAGGGAGTTAGAGTAATATCTCATGCACAAACCAGTCTAAAAACTTTACGAGACAAAGTTTTATATTCGTGCTGTAAGTATCTACCAAGATTACTAGGACATTTGGTTATACTCTTCGTCCGAAAACATCCACAATAGAAGGGTTTCTCAAGAATTACGCAGGCTACGAGAATTCAAGACCCTACCGTGTGGACACAAATCTGTACTTAGGTGAATGTGTTTGAGTGTTTTGTAAATAGTGTTTCAGAGAAGAGGAAATATACCGTTTTTCTGTGTGTATCTAGTTGGTAAATATATACAGTGCACTGCTTAGGTTGCTGAAAAACATGTATACCGGTATAGTTAAAAAAATCCAATACTGTACATATTTAACAAAAAAAATTTTTTTTATGGAAAGTTAAAATTTATTCACAAATTCATCGATTTAGTAAAAAGAAATTGTATTATCACATGATCGAAATGCAGTCTGATATTCGCCTATTCCTCTTAGGCAGGTGGTCATTGGTTCAAAGTTCTAAAACATGTAAAGCAAGATTTAATCGTTAAATAGTGTTGCGACATATCAATTTACAAGTAAATTATCTGACAATAACAGAGAAATTCACCCCAAAAAAAATCGGTTCGCTTATTTCCGAGATACGAAATATTATTGTTTAGAGCTATTTACTGCTCTCCAGACGGAATCCTCCGCGCCCCTACCTTGAATGTATTATCCCTTCACTGGAGCCGGCGGCAGACAAAGCAGAAGTTGGCCGACACCACATACAAAAAAAAGCAGTCGCATCTGCCCCGCAGCCGAGAGAGGGTGGGAAAAAAAAAAACCCCATCCTCTAAGAAACACGAGTCCTCACGACTGCAGAAGACGTTTTAAAAATCGCGTTGTCAGTCTAATTCATATGCACTACGATCTGGAGTGTAATGTACGCTGTCCCACGATCACGTTTTTTCGAACTGTTATAAACTTTACGTTACTAATAATCAATTTTTTTTTGTACATGTGTTTATAATTAGCTGTTTACAATTATAGTACCCTACCGATAGAAATTCTATGATAATCAGATTTTCGCCGATTCCACTTACAGAAGTGAATAGCACGGTTAGTTTTCATACTTATAGAATATTCGATTAACTAACGCCGACAAGTCGTGAATCCAACAGTAATGGAATTTTTTCCCACTGCCGTCGGTAATCATCAACATGTTTATGTGGTGAAACGCGTTGAGGCTTCAGGTATGCAAATGTTTACATGTGCTGTGTATCGTTAACTCAAAATGCGTTCTTTTTCTACCAGCACTTCTCTTTCCCGGTATTTTTACCTGGAGAACAGACCGCAGGAGTTCATAATGGCTATTGTTCCTCATGATGTGGCCAAGGTACTGCAGCCTCCGTGTTTTACGGTTGTCAATATTCCCATATCTTTTTTTTTTTTCATTTTGCGGAGCACTTCAGCATTTGTGGTGTATCCATTGTATTCTCAACATTCTTCGATACAGCCTCATTTCAAATGCTTCTAACATTTTACTGATAGTTTCGATTAATGTCCATGCTTCAACGCCATACAGGAGGACATGATTTGAGCCAATCTCGAGAAATGTCATTGAACACTATGGTCAATAATTATCATCATCAAGTAATTAAAAAAAATAAAATAATTATGCGTTTATCTTGGCAGGGCCTGGAGTTTTATCATCTTTCTTTCCTTTTTGTTGTAGCTTGCACTTCCGTCAGTAAAATGCTTGGACCTGTTTCACATTCAAACTGTGGAGGTTCCGGAAGGCTATCCGAGAGCAGCTGTTTTACCTGTCTCTTCCTTGCATTTCTGATATCTTGAGTATCAACAGTGACGTTTTCCTTCAATGTCCACTAGTTTATTCACAGTATTAGGTCTACATCTGTCTGTTAGCTCTCTAACTTTCCTATGAATGTTGAAGTTGTCATATTCAACTGTAGAGTCTTCTTCTCGTCGAGGGGATTTATTCTGCTGGAGGATGCTTGAGTCGTGCGATTTGAATGTCTGCCAAACGTGGAGGTCTTCGTGATAAATTTATAAACTTTCTGAAGCAAATCGCTGTCACAATTCTTTAACGTATGCAAGTATGCTGTACACACTACAATGCATAAACACATAGAGCATCATAATACACCAAGATACATAAAAATATTAAAACACGCACCAAATGTACAACGAAGATACTAGGGCCTGGAGTTATATCATCGTTCTTTCCTTTTGTTGTAGCTTGCACTTCAGTCAGTAAAATGCTTTGCACCTGTTTCACATTCAACTGTGGAGGTTCCGGAAGGCTATCCGAGAGCAGCTGTTTTACCTGTCTCTTCCTTGCATTTCTGATATCTTGAGTATCAACAGTGACGTTTCATTCAATGTCCACTAGTTTATTCACAGTATTAGGTCTACATCTGTCTGTTAGCTCTCGAACTTTCCTATGACTTAAGCCACCAATTGCATAAATATAGTAGAAGTTGGAAAAAAATTATTTCAATTCGCTTCACGAAAAAGTCACGATTTACATCTGCCTGCATTACACAGCAAAGTGGCATCTTTATGAAGTGTATTCATCACTGAAATGGACTAAAGAAAAAGCGTGATATCTGTATAAATTGCGTGTTCGGCTGATAACGCAGTCTCCAGGAAGAAGAAGAAAAAGATGGTAACTGGACAGACTTAGTGCATGCATAGTGTTTCTGTGTTAGGCGTCATTTTCATCCGGATCATAATGGCAATTTCATGCTCTGCAGATTTTTTTTTTTCTTTCTTCTGTCTACTGAAACAGAAAATGTATATGGATGTGTGTTATTTCGTTCTTATCACAGTGTGCCAGTAAAACTATTTGTAAAATTTTCGTCATTGTTTACTGCATAATGTTAAGTATGCCAAAATGTTTCAGTCTTTCGGATTCCACGTTATACCCAGGAACCTCTGTACCCTGTAGTGTTACCAGATCATGTTAGATAAGCATTAAAAGAGCTGGTCGTCCCACATCTCATAAAAATTTCCGAAATGTTATGAAAACTATAAAAAGATAGTGAACACAGGTAAAAAATCACAAAAATGATTAAAATACGTAAAATAATGCCAAAATTACCTAATTTACTCCAAAAAAAAAAAAGACGTAGTCGATTGACATGAGAATTACACCTGCATGCATCACAGAGTACAGTGCCCAACTATATGATTAGTTTTCATTACCACAACGGGCTACAGAAAAGTGTCGTATGCGTACACAAAAAGTATGTTTTGGCTGTCATTACAGTTTCCAGAGAAACCTGCACCACCCTCCATAGCAAAAATCACGTTATCGTCAGCGAGTGCAAAGGATGAACACTACGGATGTTATCGGCCAAAGGGGTAGGCAGTACATCTGACATAGAAGCGAACATTGACTCAAGAACATAACATACTTCTGAATCCGCTCGGAGCTCATATCGTATATTATCTGCACACTTTTTTAACATGATTCTAATGTATCACTTTTCAATTTTTTTTTGAAGAGTGCACCGGGCATCCTTCGAAGGGGATATTTCCAAAAATCAATGATCAGGATGAATCCTGCAACACGCGCAGAAACCTCTCCGCAAATAACCTTACCCACGCACGCAGCAACGTAACATCAACACACATAGACCAAATCACGTCCTCATCAAATATAGAAAAAATCTTAAGACAGAATATTTTTGCCCACCTTCCATTAAAAAAAAAAAAAGTCCTTAGGTTAGGTTAGGTAGGTGAACTGTGCGTTGTTATATTGCATTAGACCACGGAAATAATTTGGGGTAGGGCTATAGTCACGTGCACTAGTTATCACAGTGTTGTTCTGATGACATCGTTGAGACTTGGAATTCCTAAGGTTCTTCACCATACCGAAGTGGCTTGGGCCCTTAAAAAACACGATCCCTTGGGCCAAGTGTTTTAAAATCGCATTTATTCATTCATACTGAAAATAGGCTTATAATAAAAAGTGCTGCAGGGCTAGGCAAGCCCAGCATGTTACGGAGGCGCGTGTGAAGCTACAACTTTATGTAATGAGTGTGGGGGTACACTAGAGTTTAACCCCAGTTTTAGTTAATCAACCATCACACCCTAGCAGTAATTGAGGTTATTGTAGGTAAGATTTGTTAGGCATGCCCAGCTTGTTACGTGTTAGGTCAGTTTCGCGCTCGCGCGTAATGACTAACACGTAACAAGCTGGGCATGCCTAACAAATCTTACCTACAATAACCTCAATTACTGCTAGGGTGTGATGGTTGATTAACTAAAACTGGGGTTAAACTCTAGTGTACCCCCACACTCATTACATAAAGTTGTAGCTTCACACGCGCCTCCGTAACATGCTGGGCTTGCCTAGCCCTGCAGCACTTTTTATTATAAGCCTATTTTCAGTATGAATGAATAAATGCGATTTTAAAACACTTGGCCCAAGGGATCGTGTTTTTTAAGGGCCCAAGCCACTTCGGTATGGTGAAGAACCTTAGGAATTCCAAGTCTCAACGATGTCATCAGAACAACACTGTGATAACTAGTGCACGTGACTATAGCCCTACCCCAAATTATTTCCGTGGTCTAATGCAATATAACAACGCACAGTTCACCTACCTAACCTAACCTAAGGACTTTTTTTTTTTTTTTAATGGAAGGTGGGCAAAAATATTCTGTCTTAAGATTTTTTCTATATTTGATGAGGACGTGATTTGGTCTATGTGTGTTGATGTTACGTTGCTGCGTGCGTGGGTAAGGTTATTTGCGGAGAGGTTTCTGCGCGTGTTGCAGGATTCATCCTGATCATTGATTTTTGGAAATATCCCTTCGAAGGATGCCCGGTGCACTCTTCAAAAAATTGAAAAGTGATACATTAGAATCATGTTAAAAAAGTGTGCAGATAATATACGATATGAGCTCCGAGCGGATTCAGAAGTATGTTATGTTCTTGAGTCAATGTTCGCTTCTATGTCAGATGTACTGCCTACCCCTTTGGCCGATAACATCCGTAGTGTTCATCCTTTGCACTCGCTGACGATAACGTGATTTTTGCTATGGGGGTGGTGCAGGTTTCTCTGGAAACTGTAATGACAGCCAAAACATACTTTTTTGTACGCATACGACACTTTTCTGTAGCCCGTTGTGGTAATGAAAACTAATCATATAGTTGGGCACTGTACTCTGTGATGCATGCAGGTGTAATTCTCATGTCAATCGACTACGTCTTTTTTTTTTTTTTTGGAGTAAATTAGGTAATTTTGGCATTATTTTACGTATTTTAATCATTTTTTGTGATTTTTTACCTGTGTTCACTATCTTTTTATAGTTTTCATAACATTTCGGAAATTTTTATGAGATGTGGGACGACCAGCTCTTTTAATGCTTATCTAACATGATCTGGTAACACTACAGGGTACAGAGGTTCCTGGGTATAACGTGGAATCCGAAAGACTGAAACATTTTGGCATACTTAACATTATGCAGTAAACAATGACGAAAATTTTACAAATAGTTTTACTGGCACACTGTGATAAGAACGAAATAACACACATCCATATACATTTTCTGTTTCAGTAGACAGAAGAAAGAAAAAAAAAATCTGCAGAGCATGAAATTGCCATTATGATCCGGATGAAAATGACGCCTAACACAGAAACACTATGCATGCACTAAGTCTGTCCAGTTACCATCTTTTTCTTCTTCTTCCTGGAGACTGCGTTATCAGCCGAACACGCAATTTATACAGATATCACGCTTTTTCTTTAGTCCATTTCAGTGATGAATACACTTCATAAAGATGCCACTTTGCTGTGTAATGCAGGCAGATGTAAATCGTGACTTTTTCGTGAAGCGAATTGAAATAATTTTTTTTCCAACTTCTACTATATTTATGCAATTGGTGGCTTAAGTCATAGGAAAGTTAGAGAGCTAACAGACAGATGTAGACCTAATACTGTGAATAAACTAGTGGACATTGAATGAAACGTCACTGTTGATACTCAAGATATCAGAAATGCAAGGAAGAGACAGGTAAAACAGCTGCTCTCGGATAGCCTTCCGGAACCTCCACAGTTTGAATGTGAAACAGGTGCAAGCATTTTACTGACTGAAGTGCAAGCTACAACAAAAGGAAAGAACGATGATATAACTCCAGGCCCTAGTATCTTCGTTGTACATTTGGTGCGTGTTTTAATATTTTTATGTATCTTGGTGTACTATGATGCTCTATGTGTTTATGCATTGTAGTGTGTACAGCATACTTGCATACGTTAAAAGAATTGTGACAGCGATTTGCTTCAGAAAGTTTATAAATTTATCACGAAGAACTCCACGTTTGGCAGACATTCAAATCGCAAGACTCAAGCATCCTCCAGCAGAATAAATCCCCTCGACGAGAAGAAGAATATGTCGTTGAGGTAACTAAGGCTCTACAGTTGAAATATGACAACTTCAACATTCATAGGAAAGTTAGAGAGCTAACAGACAGATGTAGACCTAATACTGTGAATAAACTAGTGGACATTGAAGGAAACGTCACTGTTGATACTCAAGATATCAGAAATGCAAGGAAGAGACAGGTAAAACAGCTGCTCTCGGATAGCCTTCCGGAACCTCCACAGTTTGAATGTGAAACAGGTCCAAGCATTTTACTGACGGAAGTGCAAGCTACAACAAAAAGGAAAGAAAGATGATAAAACTCCAGGCCCTGCCAAGATAAACGCATAATTATTTTTTTTTTTAATTACTTGATGATGATAATGATTGACCATAGTGTTCAATGACATTTCTCGAGATTGGCTCAAATCATGTCCTCCTGTATGGCGTTGAAGCATGGACATTAATCGAAACTATCAGTAAAATGTTAGAAGCATTTGAAATGAGGCTGTATCGAAGAATGTTGAGAATACAATGGATACACCACAAATGCTGAAGTGCTCCGCAAAATGAAAAAAAAAGATATGGGAATATTGACAACCGTAAAACACGGAGGCTGCAGTACCTTGGCCACATCATGAGGAACAATAGCCATTATGAACTCCTGCGGTCTGTTCTCCAGGTAAAAATACCGGGAAAGAGAAGTGCTGGTAGAAAAAGAACGCATTTTGAGTTAACGATACACAGCACATGTAAACATTTGCATACCTGAAGCCTCAACGCGTTCACCACATAAACATGTTGATGATTACCGACGGCAGTGGGAAAAAATTCCATTACTGTTGGATTCACGACTTGTCGGCGTTAGTTAATCGAATATTCTATAAGTATGAAAACTAACCGTGCTATTCACTTCTGTAAGTGGAATCGGCGAAAATCTGATTATCATAGAATTTCTATCGGTAGGGTACTATAATTGTAAACAGCTAATTATAAACACATGTACAAAAAAAAATTGATTATTAGTAACGTAAAGTTTATAACAGTTCGAAAAAACGTGATCGTGGGACAGCGTACATTACACTCCAGATCGTAGTGCATATGAATTAGACTGACAACGCGATTTTTAAAACGTCTTCTGCAGTCGTGAGGACTCGTGTTTCTTAGAGGATGGGTTTTTTTTTTCCCCCACCCTCTCTCTGCTGCGGGGCAGATGCGACTGCTTTTTTTATGTGGTGTCGGCCAACTTCTGCTTTGTCTGCCGCCGGCTCCAGTGAAGGGATAATACATTCAAGGTAGGGGCGCGGAGGATTCCGTCTGGAGAGCAGTAAATAGCTCTAAACAATAATATTTCGTATCTCGGAAATAAGCGAACCGATTTTTTTGGGGTGAATTTCTCTGTTATTGTCAGATAATTTACTTGTAAATTGATATGTCGCAACACTATTTAACGATTAAATCTTGCTTTACATGTTTTAGAACTTTGAACCCATGACCACCTGCCTAAGAGGAATAGGCGAATATGAGACTGCATTTCGATCATGTGATAATACAATTTCTTTTTACTAAATCGATGAATTTGTGAATAAATTTTAACTTTCCATAAAAAAATTTTTTTGTTAAATATGTACAGTATTGGATTTTTTTAACTATACCGGTATACATGTTTTTCAGCAACCTAAGCAGTGCACTGTATATATTTACCAACTAGATACACACAGAAAAACGGTATATTTCCTCTTCTCTGAAACACTATTTACAAAACACTCAAACACATTCACCTAAGTACAGATTTGTGTCCACACGGTAGGGTCTTGAATTCTCGTAGCCTGCGTAATTCTTGAGAAACCCTTCTATTGTGGATGTTTTCGGACGAAGAGTATAACCAAATGTCCTAGTAATCTTGGTAGATACTTACAGCACGAATATAAAACTTTGTCTCGTAAAGTTTTTAGACTGGTTTGTGCATGAGATATTACTCTAACTTCCCTTGTTGTGAAATGAATAAGCAGTTGTTGGAGATGTATGTTATATTGAATGCATAGAGACGACTTGCTTATTCATTATCTTGCTTTAAAAACTTACACTCCAGGGTAGATATTCAGACCGGCATACAAGCAATAACTCTGAAAAGAGGCAATCCTGAGATCACCCGTATGACAGTGCCGAAAATTAAAGCATTTGTGGGCCGAGAATGTTTTATATGTGACCTCATCCACTTGGAAGTGTGTAAAAATATGAAAGATTTTGTTACTGTTCAAAACTACGGCCAGCTAAAAAATTTATACTTTGTGTTTGAAAATATGGCTAATTGAAATAAGTGTGGAATTAACTACAGATAAATTACTGCACTTGTTAGTTACTATATCTGAACTCTGGTCTGCATTCGTGAGGACTCGTGGTTCAAATCCTCCGTCTGGCTGTACAGATTTCGGTTTTCCATGGTTTCTCCAAATCACTCCAGGCGAATGCCGGGATGCTTCGTTCAAAAGGGCCATGGCCGAATTCCTTCCCGTTCCTTGTCCCCAGTCCCATCACGCCTCTAATGACCTCGATGTCGATATAATGCTTTTCCGTGGTACGATATGTATATGACGCGCTATGTTTTGCTAAGAGACTGGCAGCAATGTGGTATTGCGAATTTTATTTTGGTGTCAGTACAAGTGGTATCGAACACATGATGCCAAGAGCGGAGCGCATTGACCGCAAGTAATTCCTCTTATTTTCTTACTTTTTCTGTTTATTATTTCAAAAACTAGACGTGTTTTTCTTTTTAAGAACTGTAGATGCGAATTAGGAAGATTCCGAAAATAGTGATTTTTTTATCGTCCATATTAAACTACTTCTCATCCGGTAAGGAAAACGAATTATTTTATCTCATTTAGATTTAATATGATGTAACATACTAAGAAATCAGTCAAAATGATAGCGTAGAAATAGCGGGATGCAGACCCCCAAACCGGCAGGTGCGATCAGTTCTTCCCTTGGAGCCGCCTAAGGGGCCATATGAGCATTCCGAAGATAGAAAGAAAGAATACAAAACCTTGTTTCCTTCATGCGGTCATTACGGCCCAAATATGTAAGAAGTATTTCCCTGCAGTCAGCAGGGTCGCGTCTTAGTGAGTATTATTATTTCAAAGCGAATCGTGTGCTAGTTGGTTGTCATAACATCTGCAGCGACAGAGTGCGTGCCATACCCGAGAATCGCCTTCACCGTGATGGTGAGGGTGAAACCCGTTTAGGCATACTCTTCCGAAAGACACCATCAACAGTGTCGCATGCGATCCATTCGAACTACGAATAGGTTCGCGATTTAACCTAGGACTTTGCTTCACGATCTGCTGGTTAGGAATCGTGCGGGTTATTTTTTTTGCAAACTAAACACCACGTAGTGCTTGAGTTCGTCTTTACTGAAGCATCCTGTAATGCTAATCAATTCCTGGATCAGGACGTTCCATTCGTAGTATGTTAAAACAATTTTATTGTGTCCCACTTTTTCCAGAACAACAACAGGTTCAAACTCGTGTTTGGACGATAACCCTATCGTCAAACGTTTCGTATCACCAGCGTTGAGTTGGTAGACAGAGGAGAACAACATCACAAGACGAGACATGGCTGCAAACTGACGCCGGGTCGGCCGGGAGGAGCGGAAAACGAGTCTAGACTAATTAACATAACCAGTCTGCAGCACACGTGCACGGCGGCCGGCTGCAAGGGGAGCGATAATTAATGGCTTCCAGCTGTGCGCGGTGGCCGGCTGCAAGGGGAGCGATAATTAATGGCTTCCGGGTGGGGTGTGGCGGTGCGGGAGCCTTTGATAGCGTGGGAAGCGCTTGGCGTGATAACGCAGTGCGTTTCCCCGATGATAAATGTGACGCAGCTGTGCGCGGCGGCGCGGGAGCCTTTGATAGCGTGGGAAGCGCTTGCTCCCCGATAATTAATGGCTTGCAGCTGCGCGCGGCGGCGCGGCGGCCGGCTACAAGGGGAGCGATAATTAATGGCCTTGTTGACAGGTGTTGACATGACTAATGGCTTCCGCCTGCGAGGCCTGGCGAACACCTGCGCGACGTGGGGGTCTGGCGAACACCTGCGCGACGTGGGTGGTCCTGAGCTCACACTATGCCCATAAGGAATACATGGGGTGTTTTGGTCCGGGGTTCTGGCTCACTCGCAGGTATTGACACTACTAGGGTAGTTACTTATTATACCAAAACTGCACATTTTCAGTGTTATATACATACATTTAGAGTCCCGTGTCAGTTACTATGTACAAATACAATTTACATACGATTTCATTAATCTTTATATTTGTACGTAGTTCAAAACTTATACGCTGTGTAAGTGGTTCTGCTACTTTTGCTACTTAGGAAGTAAAATTACAACCGGTGGCCGAAGCAGGAACGATGTTGATAGCAGAATAACACTAAAAAAAGAGCTTTCATGAAAAATAGAAATCTTTCAGTTTCAAATATTAATCTAGGACTCAGAAAGAACTTTTCAAAACTCTATGTGTGGAGCACAGCCCTTATGGCAGCGAAGTATGGACTTTAGGAAAAAGAGAAAGTAGAAAAATTGAAGCATTTGAAATGTGGTGCTACAGAAGGATGCTGAAAATTAAGTGGACAATAATGACGAAATGAATGAGTTTTCGAAACGATGGCTGAGGAAAGAAGTTTGAGGAAGAGTCTTACAGAAAGAAGACCAGGATGGTAATTGGTAGGTCATATTTTGAGACATGCAGGATTCGTTAACGTGTTAATGGAGGGAACAGCCGAAGGTAAGAACCGTAGAGGAAGACAGAGATTAGACCAAAAAAGGTGAGTCTGAGTAACTGTGTCATTTTTCATTCTTCCCACAAAAATTATTACTTTCTTATTATTCATAAACTGCAGAAAGAAAATTATTCCATACAATAAAATGGATTCTCAAGCAGAAATACCATTAATTGCACCCAAATCTATGGGGTTTCCGCAACTATTATTTTTTTCTGAATAAACAAATATCGGAGGTTTTATGAATAAATTATTTATCTTTGGAATATTACCTCTGTTCCTAATATTACATCAGTGATTTCTGCCAATGTAAATTGTTATATTTTTCTGTAACCTGTATTATTAGGCGAAACAACGAGAATTTAAAATGGTTAAATAGTTGAATACACAAATATTTAAAGCAAATTCACGACTTATTGATTTCTCTTATACTAATACTTATAGGCTTGAGAACGGTGATACATTTATCAAGTAGTAAGTAATCCCTTTTCACCTCAGCTTCATTTTATGTATGTTCGTATGGGACACCTAGAACTAAGTTAAGCCTTTCGTTTGGCTTTGGTTGTGTGCACGTCTGAGGGTTGTTATCCCTACATGGCACCCAGTTTAACATGGAATCCGAAGCACGGAACCGTTACATCAGCAAGGTGTGCCAGAGGTGAAGGAGCGGTACAGCTTATTAAAACCCCCGCAGATACAGGAATTCGAACCGGGGACCTTTCGATCTCCAGTCAAATCGTCTTAACCACGCTATCAGGCCGTTCCAGTTTAAAATAAGGTTTTATTATTCAATAACGGCATGTACGTATTCCGCCAAGGTATGATCAAACGGATGAAATATATTTCACCTTGAAGCTATGTGATAATGCAGCTGATAAACCTTTGTTCCTACCAAGAATAATTCTTCTGATGATGCCATAAGGGGATACGGATCGG
>JARYHS010009232.1:0-22674 GCA_031002005.1 Vandiemenella viatica
TGGCAACCAGGCCCAGCCAGGAGGACATCAAGTCGGCCATGGAACACCTTGGCCGCCCTGAAACGGCCAACACCACCACGACCCAAGAACGTGGGGAGCAGAAGCAGTGCCACGCCCAGCCGTCGACCAGTGCTCAGTCACGGAGACTGACACCCTGCAGCCAGCCCAAGGCCACCGAGAAGAATACTGGGCGTCCTCGCAAGAAGAAAGCCGCTGTCGTCCAATGCTTCCGCTGTCAACGGTATCAACACCTGCAAAGGACTGCCGCAGCCAGACACGCTGCGTACGATGCGGCGGTAACCACAGCGCCACGGTTTGCACACGACCGCGTGACGCCACGCCAACGTGTGCGAACTGTGGAGCTGATCACGCCGCCTGCTAGAGAGGCTGCCCAAGAGGAAGCGACATCAAGCAGAAGGAAGAAGGAATCAAAACCCCGACCCAGCAGCACACACCCACCAAGAGGAACGAGGGAAGGACAGTCCTCCAACCCACCAGGATCACCCACGGTCACAGACAAACCAGCAACACAGGACCACCAGCTGGCCGCCATCGCATCCGCCGACGGACCAGCATGCTGTTCACGGCAAAGGCGCTGCGACCACGCAGACACACAGCAACCAGCTGGGGAGAGTCGTCCAGCTGCTTACGCAGCTGATAACGACGATGATCCCCAGCTATCATACGACCCTTTGGGGTTTTAACATAAGGACGCCTCAGGCGTCCATAGCCCTTTTTCCCCCCTAAAGTGCAATAAACAGAGACCCCAAAACAACCCACAATCCAAAACATAGCGACACATAGCGATAGAGCTGCCCAGGCAGCGGGATACGCAAACATGGCCCTTAAGGCCGCGACACAAAAAAAAAAAAAAAAAAAAAAAAAAAAAAAAAAAAAAAAAGGTGTCCCAATGCTCAAAGAAAGAATTATGGAAATTACCAAATCTTTCTATAGGAAATCACGAAAGTCGACTAACCCACTAATAGCCAATCTTGGCCAGTATTTTACTACCTTTGACAAACACAAAAGACCCTGTCAATCCTAACTAATAATTAGAAAAACAAAGAGCAACCAAAAGGCAAACCACCAGTAAAGTGACTAAATCTGTAAGATTGAAGGAAATGTCTAATGACAATAAACTTCACCACAACTGCTTACCAAAGGAAAGCAGAAATTTCTCACGGCGGCGGAGGTGTCTTATCCGCAGGAAACCCTCCCTCATGTTATTTGTCACTGTATGCGATATTCTGACTTATACACAAGGCGCCATAACTCGATCGTGGAGCGTGTGAAGAAAACTGCAATCTCCAGATTCCAAGTACTAGCTGAGAATGATGTTGTTGTTGTTGTTATTAGGGTTTTAGGGCGCGTCGACGACGGGGTCATTAGCGCCCTAACAACAACCAGGCGTGACAACGTGGCAAAACACACAGACATCACAATAAAACACTAACATATTAACTAAAAAACGTCTGCGTGGCCGACTGTAAAGAGATCGGCCACATAGACGGCAACATAAAATATAAAACTAAGACTAGAATATAAAATATAAAATTACAAACAATAACTGGTTGGCTGTAGAAAGGCAAACCAGTTAAAAAACGATTAGCTGGCTGGCTGTACAAGGGCCAGCCATATAAGCAGTGTCACAAGTAAAATCAGTACTTGGATTGGTGGTTGTGAACGGCCACCAATCCAATTTAAAAACCTAGGCCGATCTGCCCAATATTTTTGGGACAAGACCGGCCAAGCAACAAAACTTTAAAACCTTAGCCACGTTGTCACGATCATCGTTTAAAATAAGGACAGATCGTTGGCTAAGCCAACGTCTGCCCTTAGATCTAAAACAATACACATTCAATTAAAATGTGGCGTACCGTCAAAGGTACGCCACAAGCATCACATTCCGGAGGGTCCTCTCGGCGGAGAAGAAAGCTGTGCGTCAGAGGACAGTGCCCTATACGGAGGCGAGTAAGGAGAACCTCATCCCTCCTGCCCGCTGGAAGGAGCTGCTACGGCTGAACGGTCGGTTTGACCTGCCGGAGCTTATTATGATCGACTTCCAGCCACTGCCTCTGCCAAATATCAAAGATAAATCTCTTCACCGCCGAGGCAAGGTCTGACTTTGGGACCGGTTCAAAGTCGATTCGGACCTTGTCACAGGCTAACTTGGCAGCTTCATCTGCTGCCTCGTTCCCCCTGATTCCCACATGGCCCGGTACCCAGCAGAATAATACCTCCTTTCCACGAGATTGAGGGAAAGGAGGGCGTCCTGGATGTCCTGGACTAGACGGTCTGCTGGTACATATTACCTATGGCCTGAATACAGCTGAGGGAATCACAGCATATGATGAAACACTTATCGCGATTACTTTCATATGCTGGAGCGACTTTAGCACGGCGTAGCACTCGGCAGTAAAACGCTGCACCTGCCGTCAAGTTTATAGTGTAAGTCGCTCGAGGGAACACTACGGAGCAGCCAACTCCGTTAGCCTGCTTAGACCCATCCGTAAATACCGGGGTAAAATTATGATGCTGGTTTAAGACATCTCTAAAAATTCTGATAAAAACATTATCCGCGGTACACAGCTTGTTGTGCCGCGATAATTCTAAAATCATTCTGGGCCTCTTTAAAAGCCAGGGAGGAGATTTACTCCAACCCTGGTGATAAAAAGAAGGAAGCTCGAATCCGTATTGTTCTAAAATAGCCTTTGTACGGTAGCTGAACGGTTTAGTGGCTCTATGCCGATTGGCATAGAGCCGCTCGTAGTTGGGGTGCAGAACTATGTCGTACACGGGACTGCCAGGTGTTATGGCAACGTGAGGTAGTGTCGCACCATGAGGAGTCGCCGGCGGATGGTAAGCGGCGGCTCGCCCGAGTCAGCACAAATGCTGACAATAGGGCTGGTGCGATATGCACCCGTGGCGAGCCGAATTCCAGCATGGTGGACACTATCTATACGGATAACTGTCCCGTGCCGAACCATACACATACAACCGTATTCCAACCGCGACCGTACAAAGGCTCTGTAAAATTGTAGCAGGCAGGAGCGGTCAGCGCCCCATGACCTGCCACACAGGCATTTTAAAACATTTAGAGCTTTAGAGGCTCTGGCTTTCACATCTTTAAGATGTGGCAGCCAGGTTAGCCTAGTGTCTAAAATGAGGCCCAGAAACCTAACAGTGTCAGTAAAACGTAAAACGGTGTTCCTCAAGGTAAGGTGAGGCTCTGGTAAAAGAGTCCTACTACGACTAAAAAGTACACACCGGGTTTTCTCGGCAGAGAAACGAAAACCGGTGTGCACTGACCATTCATCCAGCCTGTTCAGCGTGAGTTGCAACTGCCGCTCAGCGCTTCTCAGGCTGGATGATGCAATAAAAAAATTAAAAATCATCCACATATAGGAGTACCCTATTGGACTCCTTATAATGGATGCTATGCTATTTATAGCAATTGCAAAAAGGATCACACTTAAAACAGATCCCTGAGGAACACCGTTTTCCTGAATGAAAAAGATCAGACACTGATCGCAATGAGAGCCAGTTTCACTATCGGTACCGGATAGTCAACGGATCCAGATAACAAATGATTTTAAAAAACGTGGCAGGCTTCCCCTAAAACCCCAGTCATGTAATTGTATTAAAAATATCATTGGCCGCCAGGTAGTATCATAGGGCCTTCTCAATATCGGAAAAATATCCCCACCAGATGTTGGCTGCGGATGAACGCAATCCTGTATATGGCCGCCGCTTCCAGCAGGATCAGAGTTGTCCAAGGTGGAACGGAACTTCCTGAATCCACACTGAAAGCGCTCAGCAGATTACGGGATTCAAGACACCAGACGAGGCGGCGATTAAACATTCCTCTCCAGTGTCTTACCCCCGCAGCTAGTCAAGGCAATACTACGATAACTACCTGGCAACAATTTGTCTTGCCAGGTTTTAAAACTGGAATAAATGTTGCTTCTTTCCACGAGTCGGGGAAGTGTCCACCGGTCCATATGTCATTTAAAAAGTATCCAGAAGGTACTCTTAGTACATCTTTACTAAGATGCCTCAGCATCTGGTACTGGATCAGATCAGGCCCTGGAGCAGTGTCGTTAGCGCTATTCAACGCTGACTCCAGTTCCCAAAATGTAAATGGGCGATTGTATGCCTCTGTATTCGACGAATCAAAGCACAGCGCGCGCCTCTCGGCAGCAACTCTTTGTCGCTGGAACCGAGGTTCAAAGTTGGCCGATGAAGTGACGGCGGCGAAGTTCTCCGCCATCAGCTGCGCTATGCTTCGTTCGTCGGTAATAATACGTCCATGATCCAGTAATCCAGATACTGGTGGGCGGGAGTACCTTCCGGATATACGGCGGATGGACTCCCATACTTTTGACGAAGGAGTGGAACGATTATAGTGCTCACAAAGTTCTGCCATGACCTTTCTTGCTGTCTTTAATAACTCGACGCGCCTTAGCTCTAGCAATACGAAACGCTGCTAGGTTGTCAGTTGTAGGGCACAACCTAAAACGACGTAGCGCCCGTCTACGACCCTGGATTGGCGGAACGACAATCGTCGTTCCACCAGGGGGAAGGGCGTCCTATCCGCAGCGTTCCGGAGCCTTTCAGGCATGGCGACGGTCAGTCTGCACGGTGAATCACGACTTCTGTGAAGTGACTTCACCTCTCCTGTATACTGCCACAGGGTTGTAAGCAGTTACAGAACGGCAGAAGAGCTGCCAATCTGCACCGCTGACGTTTCCATTTACGCCGGTTATATCCTCCTCCCCGCTTCACACTCAACGTGCTCCAAACTAGGGAAGTGGTCGCTTCCATGTAGGTCGCGATCGCACCTCCCAATGCACGGAAGTCCGCGATTGAGGGGGAAGCACAAGGAAAGGTCAATGGCAGAAGACGTACCGGTAGCAGTGGTGAAATGAGTCATTTGCCCTGTATTCAGGATACAAATTTCCTCCTGCTCTATCAATCTACCAACCACTCTCGGCCCTGGAGCAATCGGTGGTGGAACCCCACAACGCACTGTGGGCGTTGAAATCTCCCAAAAGGAGAAGGGCCGAGTGAGTGTCGTATAATGCCAACCAGGTCGTCGTAGTCGACTGACATACTGGGTGGCAGATAGACAGAGCATACGGTCAGTTGGATTGGACCGTGTATTTTCACCGCTACTGCTTGTAGATCAGAGGTGAGAGCATGGGCTTCTGAGTGGACAGTGTTCCGAACCAACACCGCCACTCCTCCCTTCGCTCGATCACCCTCGGTATCGTCCTTTCGGAATATGTCATATCCTCTTAGCACTGGCTGGATGTTAGTGGTCTGAAAATTTGTCTCTTGCAGACAGAGACACAAAGGTTAGACCGTGCTAAGAGTTGGACTTCCTCTTTGTGAGCCTGAAAGCCGTTTACGTTCCACTGAAGTATGGGAGCCATTCTACCTATTTAAAACCACCCGCCCCGGGTCGGTGGGTCAGGGTCTGGTGTCTGCTGAGGAACGGGACCAGGGTCTACGTCCACCAGCATAACGTCATCCTCGGGGTCCGAAGACGACTTTGGTTCTAAGGCCTCGGCGTCTTGCGGATCTTTCTTCCGTCGAGGCCTGTCCCCCTCTCTTCTCCCACTTCCAGTTGGGGAACTGGGTGGGAAGTAGAAGGGGGACTTCAAAAACACTAGTGGGGTCCGTTAGTTTGAACTTCGGACCCCGAACTTTCTGCACTACTGCCATCCGCTTCCGGCAGATGGCGTTTCTGCTGCTTACTATCGGTGGAGATGTAGCTTTTGCCATGGGTGCTGCTTCTGCTGTTGCAGAGGCACCCACGGCTGCAGCTACTGGAGCGGATGGCCGTGCTTTGGCTGGTGGACTTGATGACCCTGCTGCTGTAGTGGTCGGGTTAGCAGAAGCGCTACTACCGACGACCGCGGTCCTTGGTGTTAGGACCTTAGTGGGCTGCGCACCACACTTGCACATGCTCGTGCCCGTGTCCACGACGGTCGTCTGCGTAGCAACGCTCTCCTTCCTGACGAGAGTTGACAAGGTTTTGGCGAAGCTAGTGGCGAAGACCGGTGGCGCCAGCGCCTTAAAAAGTTTCTTCGCCTCGCGAAAGGATATTCTTTCCTTAGTCTTCAACTCCTGTACCTTCTTTTCTTCAAGGTACACTCGACACTCCCTGCTCCAGGCTTTATGTGACCCGGAGCAGTTAATGCACACCTGTGGGAGGGTGCAACTTGCACCCGGTTCATGAGCCGGATTTTCCACATTTCCCACAAGTGGCGTTGCCTTAACAGTTCGCCGTCGTATGCCCGAACCTCTGGCACTTAAAGCAGCGCATCGGGTCCGGGACATACGGGCGAACATTCAAATTTAGATATCCGGCTTTAATGGATTTCGGCAACGTCGGAGTGTCGAACGTCAGGACGAAGGTGGCAGTCTTCTCAAGATTGCCGTTAACCCTTCGTTTTGATCGGCCTAACCTCGACCACATTATCTGATGCCCACTCCTTAAGGAGTTCCTCGGACTCTATATCTATTAAGTCTCTGCAAGTGATGACTCCTTTGCTAGAGTTTAGAGTTTTATGGAGTTCGCATTTCACTGCGAACTCCCCGAGCTTCTCACACTTAAGGAGTGAAACAGCCTGCTTGTGGTTAGATGTTTCCAGAAGCAGGGTCCCATTCCTCAGCTTTTTGACACTCTTTAAACTACCCGCTATTCCCTACAATCCTTTGTTTATATAAAACGCAGAGACCTTCTCAAAAGGATCCCTCCGTTCTTGCCATTATTACAAAGGCGTTGTCTATAAGACAAAACCTTCCGTTACAGTTATCTTGTTCCGGAGGAGGGCTGTCAACCCTCGCCCGCTTGTTGGAACTGGGTGTACTTTTTTTAACCTGCGGCACACCCGGACCGCAGGGGTTTGGTTTTTGTTTGTGAAATGGAATTTTGGTCCCACGAGCAAAAACATGATAAAAAGAAATGCTTATTACAACAGGGGTGCGCAGGTGCCCCTGAGGTTGCACGTTAGCGTGTGATCTACCTCTCACACATGCACCTCCTCGGCACGTGGCTGACCTTGAGGTTGAGGTTTTTATAGAGGTTTCTACCGTCCTCGCGATCCGAGCGATGAAGCCTAGATCCCCGTTCTCCTAGGCACACAACGTTCCACCGCCACGCCCTACGGTGGTCGTTGAAGCATGGTAGGAGTTTACGGTGTGGGAAACTTGCGGCGCTCACAAGTTTCCAGCTCGGGCACCGCGGGTTCGCCAAACCCGTACCTGGCACTTGCGTACCAGGCCCTGCGGGGGCTGAGAATGAGGCTGTGGATGGCTCTCTTGGTTTGCGACCTGATTTAGTAATCCAAAAGGACAATGAATGTATAGTTATTGATGTAACCATACCTTTTGAAAATAGATTAGTGGCGCTGGATGAGGCGAGAAAAGCTATAATTGAAAAATATACACCCCTAGCTATAGAACTGGGCAAGAAGGTTGATAAGGTAGTTGTTTGTGCAATCATATTGGGTGCACTTGGTTCATGGGACCCAAAAAATGATTCCATAATGAGACGTCTATGTGGCAAGAAATATTTAGGACTGTTCAGAAAGTTATGTGTCTCTGATGTTATACGGTATTCAAGAGACATCTACATCGAGCACATAACAGGCCGCAGACAGTGTTAGGACCGAGAAGTATTTTGATGAAAAGCCATAAAAGGCTATTATAATATTTGTAGTTTTTCTTAGTTATCTTTTGTTATCTTTCAGCTTTGATATTTGTTTTGAATTTATTGTTTCCCTTTACTTTTGTTATCATATAACATATGGCAACACTTGGATTGTGACTTACTGTATAAGATTATCATATATTATTGCAAACTCAAAAATTTCAATGTATCTAGTGAAGTAAGCATTACCAATAAACAACAATTAATCTGTATTTATCAGCTTAATGGCCGTTCGGTCATTGACACGATCAGGAACAGGTAGCACTTTGATTCAGCATTATCTACCGTGTCGCTAACGGATGGCACAACCCCTTTTTGTTTCATTAATAATATAGTAGAATAAACATTCTTAAAAATCAATCTGTTCTTATCAGCTTAATGTTTCAGCTCCGATGGACCCAGCCCGCCGTGCAGTCATCGCCGATGGAGGATTATTCGAGTCGCCGCAGATCTAGCGCCTCTACCATCGCAGCTTGGACCATCTCAACTGCCGAATTGACCATCGGCGATGGCTGCCAGGAATCCCGACGGGCTGGTGGCCGATGCCACCTTGGCCACTACAGAGCAGATCACACCACGGGCCACACAGCAGTCTCCGAACAGGACGACCATCAGTCCGAGACCACCAGCGCCGGAGCGACAGCAACAACAACAGCAGCGGCCGGACCAGCAGCAACAACATCCTCAGCTGCAACGGGGAGCGGTGGCTTCCCCCCCGGCGAATGCCGCTGCGGCGAAGGAAGATCTTCCGTCGCCGAATGCAGCAACGTGGGCCGCCGCTATACCACTGCAAAAGATCTGCAGGATCGGGCAGACATTGGTATGCTTCTACCCACTGCCCGATTCATTCCGCTGCACCGAGGAAGACTGCTACGTCGCCTACAAATCGGTGCAGTGGACAAGTATGCGGCGGTCCCTGGGGCGGCACCTGGAGAATGTCCATAACATAAGGATAACTGGGTCATCGAACTTCTGCTCCAGGTGCCGGCAGAACGTCGGGGGGAAGCCGAAAAATCACAGATGCGCCGCGCCCAGGCTCTCCACGACGCCACCAGCAGCCGCACACCTACACAAATGTGAGGTGTGCGGTATGGATTTCCCATCGAAGAGGGGTCTCTCCAACCACAAGAAGGCGGCGCACATAATACCGGAGCGCCGGGAGCAGTTGCAGGTGCGCCTTCCTGAGAGAGACCCCCAACGACGCCGCCGTGGAGACCTTCCGGAGTCGGCTGCCGCAGCTCCGGACCACCTTATTCCTGCAAGGGAACCTTCGCCGCCAGCGCCGGTTGAGATCCCTGCTGCGGTGCCAACACCTAGTCCGCCAAGGATGGCGCAGCAGCCCTCGCCAGGGGATCCTACGCCGGTGGAGATAACACCATCCGAAACATTGGGAACGGTGGAGTCGCCGGCCAGTCCGCTGGTTGTGCGGACTCCGATGTTGGCAGAGGATACCCCTGTGCCTCTCTCTGTTGGATCGGGGCGGGGGGTAGCTGATGTAGATGACATGGAGGTCATGCCAGCTGGGGATATTGATGGGGCGGGAGGGGACATTGGGGGTGATCACCAGATTATCAACCCCGAAGACGAGTCCCCGGTGCACCAGGTTGTGCCTCTGTTGAACGAGCTGCTAGGATCTAATTGCTCGCCGGCAAACTGGGGCTCGTTTGAGGGGTTGTGTGAAGCTATCACATCATGCGCCGCCGATACGGTGAAACTCCCGCCGTCCCCCCGGCGTTCGGGCCGCAGACAGCCTATTGACGTCCAAGATCCTAAGACAATACAGATGTTGTATCGGCGCAACCGCCGTAGGGCGGTACGCCTGATTAGAGACGGGTAGTCCCGTCCCTGCGGCCTGGACGTCGGGGGGGGTGGAGTCCCACCTCCGCTCCGTTTGGGCCAGGAAGCCGTGTGACCTGTCCATCTATGGTCAGCCCGGTCGGCATACGGAGCGTCCCCCCATGCCGATGAACCCTTGACCCGGGTGAGGTCGCGGCGAGGCTCCGCAAATGTGAAAATACGTCGCCCGGTGAAGATCGCCTGACGTATCGGCACTGGCGGTCGGTGGATCCAGCCTGTACAGCACTGTCGTTGATATTCAATATCTGTTTGAAATATAACAACGTACCTTCCTCATGAAAAGATTCAACGACAGTGCTGACATTTAAAAAGGGGGATCCATCGGCCGTGGGAAACTGGCGACCAATCGCGATGTCGCGTACGATTTATAAGATCTTCACAGGATGCCTCGCCAAACACCTCACCACCTGGCTTCAATCAAACTCCGTCCTCTCCAAGTGCCAGAAGGGCTTTATGCCCTTCGATGTGGTATTTGAAAATAATTACATCCTACAGCACAGGATGGATGAAGCCAGGACGGGACGGGGGGACTTTTGTGCCGCGTGGTTGGACTTCTCAAACGCGTTCGGCTCAGTTCCCCACGAGGCAACAACATGTGCCCTAGGGGCAGCAGGGGCTGGCGCGCGGTTTGCTGAGCTGGTGTCCAACATTTATGTCGGTGGCACCAGCCGGGTGGCGGTCGGATCCTCTCTCACCGATTCCATCCCGGTTGAGAGTGGGATCCGACAGGGATGTCCCCATTCGGGACTCCTATTCAACATCGCAATAGATCCGATCCTCCATAACATCCTGGAGGACCACCCGTAGCACTGTGCACTGGCCTATGCTGACGATATTACCATGATGGGCCGAACCGTTGAGGAGGTACAGAGGCGCATTGACACCGTGGTGGCCTTGGCTGCACGGGTCGGCATCCAGGTCAATGCAGCCAAGTGCTACACTATCCACCTATCCGGTGTCACCCCTGTCGGAACACGTCCATCAGTATTCCAGGTTGCCGGGGTACCCATCTTACACCTCATCGACGGGGACCAGGGGATTTCCCTTGGTAAGCCCGTCGGCTTTCAGTTCGCCTCGGACCAAGGGGAGCTGAAAGGAGTGTGTGAGATGGGACTCAAACTCCTCCGGTCCGGGCTCGCCCCTTGGCTGCGCTTAGACGCAATCAAGACCTTCCTCTTCCCCGCACTCGATTTTGCGATGCGGATGGGAAAATACTCGAAGGGTGAGTGGCGTTATCTGGATGACCTCCTTCGCCCGGAGATCAAGCGGACCCTTAACCTCCCGCCAGAGGAGTCTAATGACTACCTCTATGGCTCAAGGGAGGCGGGGAACATTGCGATCCCCGAGGCGGCGGAGGACTCAGATATTGCCCTCGTGGAAAGCGCTTTTAAGCTACTGACCACGGGGGACCCACTCGCCCTGGAGTTAGCGGCCTAGGCCACCACCTCTCGCAGGCTGGGTCGGCCCGTCGAGAATGGCGACGTGGCCGCCTAGCTGTCGGGGGAGAATAAGGGGGGAGTTCAGGCAACGGTCCAACGCGCTGTCCAACACAGGGTTCGTGGACTCGTAGCGTCTACCCGCTTGGGTGTGTCGTGGGCCATCACTGACAAAATACCAAACCTTAACAGTGATGAGCTCACGATACGCCCAGCACAGCGGCATGCCGTAATGCGATCTATTTGGCAGAAGACGCGAAGGGTGCACGATCTTCGCTTGTTAGGGCTGCGCAGTCAGAGGAAAGTGGCGGAGTGCGTGGGAATGTATCGCGCCAGTTCGCATTTTATCTCTACCGGGTTTTACACCCGGTTTGCGGACTGGCGCGTTATCTACCGTGCTAGGCTGGGGCTGGTACCCCTTAACGCTGCCAGGAGGGGATGAGTTGAGGGGGACAAGTCCTGCCGCCGGTGTGGTTACGCTTCTGAGACCTTGCCCCACGTGCTCTGCCACTGTATGCGCTATTCGGATCTGTATACACGCAGGCACAACTCTGTCGTCGAACGGGTGAAGAAGGCGGCTCAAACCCGGTGGCAGGTGCTTCACGAGAACCAGGCAGTCGCTGGTACTGCCCTGCGCCTGGACCTGGTGCTGGCGAGGGCCGGGAGTATCCTGGTTGCGGACGTCACCATAGATTTCGACAACCGCAAGGTTGCCTTCAAAGAAGCGTGGTCCAAGAAATTGGAGAAGTACACCCCTCTGGTCCAGGCCCTGGGTAAACACCACAAGTCGGTCGAGGTTGTGGCGATTGTGGTGGGCGTCCTAGGGTTAAGGCTGCTGTGCAGTACAAAATATCTTAACCTCATGCGGAAGCTATGTGTGTCGGACTTAATCAGGTTCTCCCGGGTCATCTACGTCGAACACCTGACGGGTCATCGCCAGTGCTAGGCCGGACCGAAAGCGATCAAATGATTTTAATGTGCAGTCCATGCTGCAATAGAGGAAACTTGGTCTTGCTTATTTTATTTTATATTAAAATATGAAATACTGGATTACATGTAAATGAAGTAGTATGTTTTGTTGTTGTTGTTATTAGGATTTTAGGGCGCCTCGACGACGGGGTCATTAGTGCCCTAGCAGCAACCAGGAGTGACAACGTGGCAAAATTGCCGTCTGTGTGGCCGACTGTAAAGGGTTCGGCCACAGAGACGGCACAATAAAATACTAACATACAGACTAAAATACCGCCTGCGTGGCCGACTGTAAAGAGATCGGCCACACAGACGGCAACATTAGATATAAAACTGAGACAAGGCAATAAAATATAAAACTATTTACATTAACTGGTTGGCTGTAAAAGGGCCAACCAGTTTAAAAAACAAGTAAGCTGGCTGGCTATAAAAGGGCCAGCCATATAAGCAGTGTCACAAGTTAAAAAAGTACTTGGATTGGTGGTTGTAAAAGGCCACCAATCCAATCTAAACCCTAGGCCGATCTGCCCAAAATTTTTGGGACAAGACCGGCCAAGCAACAAAACTTTAAAATCTTAGCCACGTTGTCACCGTCATCGTTTAAAATAAGGGGCAGATCGTTGGCTAAGCCAACGTCTGCCCTTAAGTCAAAAAATAAAACACAGTCAGTTAAAATGTGGCGTACCGTCAAAGGTACGCCACAAGCATCACATTCCGGAGGGTCCTCTCGGCGGAGAAGGAAACTATGAGTTAGAGGACAGTGCCCTATACGGAGGCGAGTAAGGAGAACCTCATCCCTCCTCGCCCGCTGGAAGGAGCTGCTCCACGACTGAACGGTCGGTTTGACCAGCCGGAGCTTGTTATGCTCAACTTCCAGCCACTGCGTCTGCCAAACATAATAAAAAATCTCTTCGCCGCCGAGGCAAGGTCTGACTATGGGACCGGTTCAAAGTCGGTTCTGACCTTGTCGCAGGCTGACTTGGCAGCTACATCAGCTGCCTCGTTCCCCCTGATTCCCACATGGCCCGGTACCCAGCAGAATAATACCTCCTTTCCACGAGATTGGAGGGAAAGGAGGGCGTCCTGGATGTCCTGGACTAGACGATCTGCTGGATACATATTTCCTATGGCCAGGATACAGCTCAGGGAATCACAGCATATGATGAAACACTTATCGCGATTTACTTTCATATGCTGGAGCGACTTTAGCACGGCGTAGCACTCGGCAGTATAAACGCTGCACCTGCCATCAAGTTTGTATGTGTAAGTCGCTCGAGGGAACACGACGGAGCAGCCAACTCCGTCAGCCTGCTTAGACCCATCCGTATACACCGGGGTAAAAATGTGATGCTCATTTAGAACGTCTCTAAAAACATTATTAAAAACTCTGTCAGCGGTACACAGTTTGTTGTACCGGCACAGGTCTAAAATTATTCTGGGCCTCTTTAAAAGCCAGGGAGGAGATTTACTCCAACCCTGGTGATAAAAAGATAGAAGCTCTAATCCATATTGTTCTAAAATAGCCCTTGTACGGTAGCTGAAAGGTTTAGTGGCTCTATGCCGGTTGGCATAGAGCCGTTCGTGGCTGGGGTGCAGAAATAAGTCGTACACGGGACTGCCAGGTGTTATGGCAACATGAAGGTAGTGTCGCACCATGAGGAGTTGCCGGCGGATGATGAGCGGCGGCTCGCCCGAGTCAGCACAAATGCTGACAATAGGGCTGGTGCGATATGCACCCGTGGCGAGCAGAATTCCAGCATGGTGGACACTATCTAGTATACGGAGATAGCTGTCCCGTGCCGAACCATACACGATACAACCGTATTCCAGCCACGACCGTACAAAGGCTCTGTAAAATTGTAACAGGCAGGAGCGGTCAGCGCCCCATGACCTGCCACACAGACATTTTAAAACATTTAGAGCTTTTGAGGCTCTGGCTTTCACATCTTTGAGATGTGGTAGTCAGGTCAATCTGTTATCTAAAATGAGGCCCAGAAACCGAACTGTTTCAGTAAAACTTAAAACGGTGTTCCTCAGGGTAAGGTGAGGCTCTGGAAAAAGACTTCTGCTGCGAGTAAAAAGTACACACCGGGTTTTCTCAGCGGAGAAACGAAAACCGGTGTGCACTGACCATTCGTCCAGCCTGTTCAGCGTGAGTTGCAACCGACGCTCAGCGCTTCTCAGGCTGGACGATACAATAAAAATTAAAAAGTCGTCCACATATAAGGAGTACCGTAAGGGACTCCTTATAATGGCTGCTATGCTATTAATAGCTATGGCAAAAAGAGTAACACTTAAAACTGACCCCTGAGGGACACCGTTTTCCTGAATAAAAAAAATCAGACACTTCACCACCGACTCGGTACCGGAAGCAACGACCAGATAAAAATGATTTTAAAAAAACGGGGTAGGTTTCCCCTAAAACCCCATTCATGTAACTGTTTTCAAAATCACATGCCGCCAGGTAGTATCGTAGGCCTTTTAAGGTCGAAAAAAAACACCCACAAGGTGTTGGCTGCGGATGAACGCATCCTGTATTGCCGCCTCCAGGAGGATCAGGTTGTCCAAGGTGGAACGGAACTTCCTGAATCCACACTGAAAGCGGCTCAGAAGGTTTTGGGATTCCAGACACCAGACGAGGCGGCGATTCACCATCCTCTCCTGTGTCTTACCCACGCAGCTTGTAAGGGCGATACTACGATAGCTACCTGGCAACAATTTGTCCTTACCAGGCTTTAAAATAGGGATAAGTCTTGCTTCTTTCCACGAGTCGGGGAAGTGTCCTCCGGTCCAAATGTCGTTAAAAATATCTAGAAGGTACTTTTTAGCATCCTTACTGAGATGCCTCAGCATCTGGTACTGGATCAAATCAGGCCCTGGAGCAGTTGTCATTTGCGCTGTTCAACGCTGACTCCAGCTCCCAAGATGTAAATGGGCAGTTGTAGGCCTCTGTATTCGACGAATCGAAACACAGCGGTCGCCTCTCGGCAGCGACTCTACGTCCCTGAAACCGAGGGTCAAAGTTGGCGGACGAAGTGATGGCGGCAAAGTTCTCCGCCATCAGCTGCGCTATGCTTCGTTCGTGATCCAGTAACCCAGATACTGGTGGGCGGGAGTACCTTCCAGATATACGGCGAATGGACTCCCATTCTTTCGATGAAGGTGTGGAACGATTTATTGTGCTCACAAAGTTCTGCCATGACCTCTTCTTGCTCTTCCTTAATAACTCGACGCGCCTTAGCTCTGGCAATACGGAACGCTGCTAGGTTGTCAGATATTGGGCACAACCTAAAACGACGCAACGCCCGTCGGCGACCCTGGATGGCGGAACGACATTCATCGTTCCACCAGGGGACGGGCGTCCTTCGCAGCGTTCCGGAGCTCTTCGGCATGGAAACGTCAGCTGCTCGGTGAATCACTTCGGTCAAGTGATTCACCGTGCAGCTGACGTTTCCATGCCGAAGAGCTCCGGAACGCTGCGAAGGACGCCCGTCCCCTGGTGGAACGACGAATGTCGTTCCGCCATCCAGGGTCGTACGGGCGTTGCGTCGTTTTAGGTGCCCAACACTGACAACCTAGCAGCGTTCCGTATTGCCAGAGCTAAGGCGCGTCGAGTTATTAAGGAGAGCAAGAAGAGGTCATGGCAGAACTTTGTGAGCACAATAAATCGTTCCACACCTTCATCGAAAGTATGGGAGTCCATTCGCCGTATATCTGGAAGGTACTCCCGCCCACCAGTATCTGGGTTACTGGATCACGACGAAGAAGCATAGCGCAGCTGATGGCGGAGAACTTCGCCGCCATCACTTCGTCGCCAACTTTGACCCGGTTTCAGCGACGAAGAGTCGCTGCCGAGAGGCGCCGCTGTGCTTCGATTCGTCGAATACAGAGGCCTACAACTGCCCATTTACATTTGGGAGCTGGAGTCAGCGTTGAAGCGCTAACGACACTGCTCCAGGGCCTGATCTGATCCAGTACCAGATGCTGAGGCATCTTAGTAAAGATGCTAAAGAGTACCTTCTGGATATTTTTAATGACATATGGACCGGAGGACACTTCCCCGACTCGTGGAAAGAAGCAACACTAATTCCATTTTAAAACCTGGCAAAGACAAATTGTTGCCAGGTAGCTATCGTAGTATCGCCCTTACAAGCTGCGTGGGTAAGACACTGGAGAGGATGGTTAATCGCCGCCTCGTCTGGTGTCTAGAATCCCAAAACTACTGAGCCGCTTTCAGTGTGGATTCAGGAAGTTCCGTTCCACCTTGGACAACCTGATCCTGCTGGAGCGGCATACAGGATGCGTTCATCCGCAGCCAACACCTTGTGGGTGTTTTTTTCGACCTTGAAAAGGCCTACGATACTACCTGGCGGCATTGATTTTAAAACAGTTACATGAATGGGGTTTTAGGGGCAACCTACCCCGTTTTTTAAAATCATTTTTATCTGGTCGTTGCTTCCGGTACCGAGTCGGTAGTGAAGTGTCTGATCTTTTTATTCAGGAAAACGGTGTTCCTCAGGGTTCAGTTTTAAGCGTGACTCTCTTCGCTATTGCGATAAATAGCATTTTAAAGGTTATAAGGAGTCCTATACGGTCCTCCTTGTATGTGGACGATTTTTTAATTTTTATTGCATCTTCCAGCCTGAGAAGCGCAGAGCGGCAGCTGCAACTCGCGCTGAACAGGCTGGATGAATGGTCAGTGCACACCGGTTTTTCGTTTCTCTGCCGAGAAAACCCGGTGTGTACTTTTTACTCGCAACAGGAGGCTCTTACCGAGCCCCACCTTACCCTGAGGAACACTGTCTTTATGTTTTACGGAATCTGTTCGGTTTCTGGGCCTAATTTTAGACAATAGATTAACCTGGCTACCACATCTCAAAGATGTGAAAGCCAGAGCCTCAAAAGCTCTAATGTTTTAAAATGTCTGTGTGGCAGGTCATGGGGCGCTGACCGCTCCTGCCTGCTACAATTTTACAGAGCCTTTGTACGGTCGCGGCTGGAATACGGTTGTATCGTGTATGGTTCGGCACGGGACAGCTATCTCCGTATACTAGATAGTGTCCACCATGCTGGAATTCGGCTCGCCACGGGTGCATATCGCACCAGCCCTATTGTCAGCATTTGTGCTGACTCGGGCGAGCCGCCGCTCACCATCCGCGGCAACTCCTCATGGTGCGACACTACCTTCACGTTGCCATAACACCTGGCAGTCCCGTGTACGACATAGTTCTACACCCCAACCACGAACGGCTCTATGCCAACCGGCATAGAGCCACTAAACCGTTCAGCTACCGTACAAGGGCTATTTTAGAACAATATGGATTAGAGCTTCCATCTTTTTATCACCAGGGTTTGGAGTAAATCTCCTCCTGGCTTTTAAGAGGCCCAGAATAATTTTAGACCTGTGTCGGTACAACAAAGTGTGTACCGCTGACAGTGTTTTTAATAATGTTTTTAGAGACGTTCTAAATGAGCATCATATTTTTACCCGGTGTATACGGATGGGTCTAAGCAGGCTGACGGAGTTGGCTGCTCCGTCGTGTTCCCTCGAGCGACTACACATACAAACTTGATGGCAGGTGCAGCGTTTTTACTGCCGAGGTGCTACGCCGTGCTAAAGTCGCTCCAGCATATGAAAGTAAATCGCGAAAAGTGTTTCATCATATGCTGTGATTCCCTGAGCTGTGTTCAGGCCATAGGAAATATGTATCCAGCAGATCGTCTAGTCCAGGACATCCAGGACGCCCTCCTTTCCCTCCAATCTCGTGGAAAGGAGGTATTATTCTGCTGGGTACCGGGCCATGTGGGAATCAGGGGGAACGAGGCAGCTGATGTAGCTGCCAAGTCAGCCTGCGACAAGGTCAGAACCGACTTTGTACCCGGTCCCAAAGTCAGACCTTGCCTCGGCGGCGAAGAGATTTGTTTTTGATGTTTGGCAGAGGCAGTGGCTGGAAGTTGAGCATAACAAGCTCCGGCTGGTCAAACCGACCGTTCAGCCGTGGAGCAGCTCCTTCCAGCGGGCGAGGAGGGATGAGGTTCTCCTTACTCGCCTCCGTATAGGGCACTGTCCTCTAACTCATAGTTTCCTTCTCCGCCGAGAGGACCCTCCGGAATGTGATGCTTGTGGCGTACCTTTGACGGTACGCCACATTTTAACTGATGTGTATTGTTTTTTAGATTAAGGGCAGACGTTGGATTAGCCAACGATCTGTCCCTTATTTTAAAGCGATGACGGTGACAACGTGGCTAAGGTTTTAAAGTTTTGTTGCTTGGCCGGTCTTGTCCCAAAAATTTTGGGCAGATCGGCCTAGGTTCTAGATTGGATTGGTGGCCGTCTACAACCACCAATCCAAGTACCTTTTTTACTTGTGACACTGCTTATATGGCTGGCCCTTTTACAGCCAGCCATCTAACTTGTTTTTAACCTGGTTGGCCCATCTACAGCCAACCAGTTAATGTATGTATTTTATATTCTTGTCAAGAGTCTTATATTTTATGTTGCCGTCTGTGTGGCCGACCTCTTTACAGTCGGCCACGCAGACGGTATTTTAGTTAGTATGTTAGTATTTTATTGTGCTGTCTCTGTGGCCGACCCCTTTACAGTCGGCCACACAGACGGCAATTTCGCCACGTTGTCACGCCTGGTTGTTGTTAGGGCGCTAATGACCCCGTCGTCTGACGCGCCCTAAAATCCCTAATAACAACAACAACAAAACATACTACTTCATTTACATGTAATCCAGTATTTCATATTTTAATATAAAATAAAATAAGCAAGACCAAGTTTCCTCTATTGCAGCATGGACTGCACATTTAAATGCTGATCGCTTTCGGTCCGGCCTAGCACTGGCGATGACCCGTCAGGTGTTCGACGTAGATGACCCGGAGAACCTGATTAAGTCCGACACACATAGCTTCCGCATGAGGTTAAGATATTTTGTACTGCACAGCAGCCTTAACCCTAGGACGCCCACCACAATCGCCACAACCTCGACCGACTTGTGGTGTTTACCCATGGCCTGGACCAGAGGGGTGTACTTCTCCAATTTCTTGGACCACGCTTCTTTGAAGGCAACCTTGCGGTTGTCGAAATCTATGGTGACGTCCGCAACCAGGATACTCCCGGCCCTCGCCAGCACCAGGTCCAGGCGCAGGGCAGTACCAGCGACTGCCTGGTTCTCGTGAAGCACCTGCCACCGGGTTTGAGCCGCCTTCTTCACCCGTTCGACGACAGAGTTTGCCTGCGTGTATACAGATCCGAATAGCGCATACAGTGGCAGAGCACGTGGGGCAGGTCTCAGAAGCGTAACCACACCGGCGGCAGGACTTGTCCCCCTCAACTCATCCCCTCCTGGCAGCGTTAAGGGGTACCAGCCCCAGCCTAGCACGGTGATAACGCGCCAGTCCGCAAACCGGTGTAAACCCGTAGAGATAAATGCGAACTGGCGCGATACATTCCCACGCACTCCGCCACTTTCCCCTGACTGCGCAGTCCTAACAAGCGAACGTCGTGCGCCCTTCGCGTCTTCTGCCGAATAGATCGCATTACGGCATGCCGCTGTGCTGGGCGTATCGCGAGCTCATCACTGTTAAGGTTGGAATTTTGTCAGTGATGGCCCACGACACACCCAAGCGGCTAGACGCTACGCGCGCACGAGTCCACGTGTTGGACAGCGCATTGGACCGTTGCCTGAACTCCCCCTCATTCTCCCCCGACAGCTAGGCGGCCACGTCACCATCGTCGACGGAGCCGACCCAGCCTGCGAGAGTGTGGCCTAGTCGGCTAACTCCAGGGCGAGCGGGTCCCCCGTGGTCAGCAGCTTAAAGGCGCTGTCCACGAGGGCGATATCCGAATCCTCCGCCGCCTCGGGGATCGCAGTTCCCCGCCTCCCTGAGCCATAAGGTAGTCATTAGACTCCTCTGGCGGGAGGTTAGGGTCCGCTTGATCTCCGGGCGAGGAGGTCGTCCAGATAGCGCCACTCACCCTTGGAGTATTTTCCCATGCGCATCGAAAATTTAGCGCGGGAAAAAGGTCTTGATCGCGTCTAAGCGCAGCCAGGGGCGAGTTCTTGGACCGGAGGAGTTTGAGTCCCATCTCACACACTCCTTTCAGCTCCCCTTGGTCCGAGGCGAACTGAAAGCCGACGGGCTTACCAAGGGAAATCCCCTGGTCCCCGTCGTTGAGGTGCAAGATGGGTACCCCGGCAACCTGGAACACTGATGGTCGTGTTCCGACAGGGGTGACACCGGATAGGTGGATAGTATAGCACTTGGCTGCATTGACCTGATTCCGATCCGTGCAGCCAAGGCTACCACGGTGTCAATGCGCCTCTGTACCTCCTCAACGGTTCGGCCCATGATGGTAAATCGTCAGCATAGGCCAGCGCGCAGTGCTCCGGGTGGCCTCCTGGATGTTATGGAGGATCGGATCTATTGCATGTTGAATAGGAGTCCCGAAAGGGGACATCCCTGTCGGATCCCACTCTCAACCGGGATGGAATCGGTGAGAGAGGATCCGACCGCCACCCGGCTGGTGCCACCAACATAAATGTTGGACACCAGCTCAGCAAACCGCGCGCCAGCCCCCGCTGCCTAGGGCACATGTTTTGCCTCATGGGGAACTGAGCCGAACGCGTTGGAGAAGTCCAACCACGCGGCACAAAAGTCCCCCCGTCCCGTCCTGGCTTCATCCATCCTCTGCTGTAAGATGTAATTGTTTTCAAACACGCCATCGAAGGGCATAAAGCCCTTCTGGCACTTGGAGAGGACGGAATTTGATTGAAGCCAGGTGGTGAGGCGTTTGGCGAGGCATCCTGTGAAGATCTTATAAATTGTACGCGACATCGCGATTGGTCGCCAGTTTCCCACGGCCGATGGATCCCCCTTTTTAAATATCAGCACTGTCGTTGAATCTTTCCATGAGGAAGGTACGTTGTTATATTTCAAACAGATATTAATATCAACGACAGTGCTGTACAGGCTGGATCCACCGACCGCCAGTGCCGATACGTCAGGCGATCGGCACCGGGCGACGTATTTTCACATTTGCGGAGCCTCGCCGCGACCTCACCCGGGACAAAGGGGTTCATCGGCATGGGGGGACGCTCCGTATGCCGACCGGGCTGACCGTAGATGGACAGGTCACACGGCTTCCTGGCCCAAACGGAGCGGAAGTGGACTCCACCCCCCCGACGTCCAGGCCGCAGGGACGGGGCTCCCGTCTACTATCAGGCGCACCGCCCTACGGCGGTTGCGCCGATACAACATCTGTATCGTCTTGGGGTCTTGGACGTCAATAAGCTGTCTGCGGCCCGAACGCCGGGGGGACGGCGGGAGCTTCACCGTATCAGCGGCGCATGATGTGATAGCTTCGCACAACCCCTCAAACGAGCCCCAGTTTGCCGGTGAGCAATCTGATCTAACAGCTCTTTCAACCGAGGCACAAACTGGTGCACCGGGGACTCGTCTTCGGGGTTGATAATCAGGTGATCACCCCCAACGTCCCCTCCCGCCCCATCAATATCCCCAGCCGGCAGACCCTCCATGTCATCAACATCAGCAACCCCTCCCGATCCAGCAGAGAGAGGCACAGGGGTGTCCTCTGCCATCGGCGGGGTCCGCACAACCAGCGGACTGGCCGGCGGCTCCACCGTTCCAGATGTTTGAGATGGTGTTATCTCCACCGGCGTGGGATCCCCTGGCGAGGGCTGCTGCGCCATCCCTGGCGAACCAGGTGTTGGCACCGCAGCAGGGATCTCAACCGGTGCTGGTGGCGAAAGTTCCCTTGCAGGAATCGGGTGGTCCGGAGCTTCGGCGGCCGGCTCCGGAAGGTCTCCACGGCGGCGTCGTTGGGGGTCTCTCTCAGGAGGCGCACCTGCAAATGCTCACGGCGCTCCGGTATTATGTGCGCCGCCTTCTTGTGGTTGGAGAGACCCCTCTTCGATGGAAAATCCATACCGCACACCTCACATTTGTGCAGGTGTGCGGCTGCTGGTGGCGTCGTGGAGACCCTGGGCGCGGCGCATCTGTGATTCTTCGGCTTCCCCCCGACGTTCTGCCGGCACCTGGAGCAGAAGTTCGATGACCCAGTTATCCGGATGTTATGGACATTCTCCAGGTGCCGCCCCAGGGACCGCCGCATACTTGTCCACTGCACCGATTTGTAGGCGACGTGCAGTCTTCCTCGGTGCAGCGGATTGAATCGGGCAGTGGGTAGAAGCATACCAATGTCTGCCCGATCCTGCAGATCTTTTGCAGTGGTATAGCGGCGGCCCACGTTGCTGCATTCGGCGACGGAAGATCTTCCTCGCCGCAGCGGCATTCGCCGGGGGGGAAGCCACCGCTCCCCGTTGCAGCTGAGGATGTTGTTGCTGCTGGTCCGCTGCTGTTGTTGTGCTGTCGCTCCGGCGCTGGTGGTCTCGGACTGATGGTCGTCCTGTTCGGAGACTGCTGTGTGGCCCGTGGTGTGATCTGTCTGTAGTGGCCAAGGTGGCATCGGCCACCAGCCCGCGGATTCCTGGCAGCCATCGCCGATGGTCAATTCGGCAGTTGAGATGGTCCAAGCTGCGATGGTAGAGGCGCTAGATCTGCGGCGACTCGAATAATATCCTCCATCGGCGATGACTGCACGGCGGCTGGGTCCATCGGAGCTGAAACATTAAGCTGATAAGAACAGATTGATTTTAAGAATGT
>JARYHS010009234.1:0-50046 GCA_031002005.1 Vandiemenella viatica
GTTCTACTTCTATTCTACGCTAAAAGCACGCAGTACTACAAACAGCAATAAATACAGTTTCTACAGAAGAGATCGTATTTATGAAATATAGGAGAAAAAATGGGATTCTCGCAAAAAATTTACGATAGTAGCAATAAAGCCGTAAAAGCCTCTATTCAAAATGAAAATAACGCAAAGTAGATGACAATGTGACAACTCTGTGAATCACGTATGAGTCGAATTATGTGTCCTCCAACTCATTGCTATAATATGACAGCAAAGCGAATGTATGGCTACAATGTGACTTCTTTTAGACTGTTTATGGGACCCACATTTTGCGTATCAGATACAGGAGTTGGAGGGGGTGCAAAGAAGGGCTTGTTTCTGAAAATTATCGCAGAACACAGACAGTAATTTATATGATAAAGGAGCTGGAATGGGATTCATTGAAAGAGAGAGTCATGGGGATGTACAAAGCGTACATTGGAGATGAGGCGTGGAAAGATATTGGTGGAAGAATTAGGAGAGATGCGAGGAAGAGAAAAGATGACCATGACCACAAGCTGGTACTAGGTTTCAGCATAAGCGTGAGAAGATTTTTTTTCATAGGCAAAGGGCGTAAGGAATTGGAATAATTTACCAAAAGAGATGATGTGCAATGTATCAATCACACAAAAAGGATTTAAATTTGAATTTTCTAAAGGGCAATAGTAGGCAGTCGTAGGAAATGAGGAGAATTAATGTGTAGAGAAATTTCCATCGAAGAGTGCGCTCCATCGCAATTAAATTAAATGTTACTCAGTTTAGTCAGGTAGGTATTTCTTAAGAGGAACCAATAAGTCACTACTTAATCAAAATTGAACGACAGAAGGCTGCCTAAAATCATAAGATAAGGAGTGAGCCGGAAACGGTTGTGCCTCTCTTTCGCATCCTCACCTCACCGTATTTTTTTGTTTGTCATCGGTCTCTCGACTGGTTTGATGCAATCTCTTCCTAGTATATTGCACTAGTCTTTTCATCTCAACATACGCCTTACAACCCGCGTCCTGACTTATCAGCATCTGTCTTCCTCTACAATTCTAAACTTCGACTGTTAACTCCACCAGCAAATTAACCAATCCAGCATGTCTCAGAATATGATCTACCATCCTGCCTCTTCTTTCTGTAAGACTCTTCCACAAACTTCTTTCCTCACACATCATATTCAAAAATCGTTGTTTCGTACTTTATACGTCCACTTAATTTTCAGCATCCTTCCATAGCACCACATTTCAAATGCTTCAATTTTCCTTCTGTCTGGTATTCTTAAAGTCCATGCTTCACTGCCATAAAGTGCTGTGCTCCACAAATATAATTTTAAAAAGTTCTTTCCGAGTTCCAGATCAATATTTGAAACTACAAGATTTCTCTTTTTCTGCTTTTAATATCATTCCTGCTTCAGCCATCAGTTGTAATTTTACTTCCTATGTAGCAAAATTCACTAACTTCTGCTATCGCATCTGACCCTATTTTTATATATAATCTACTAGTATCGGATCATTTCTGCTGCATTTAATCACTTTAGTCTTGCTTTGGTTTATATTTAGTCCAGACCTCTTATTTCAGTACTTTGTACATGATATTCAATAACTCCTCAATATCATCAGCACCGTCATAAATTATTTTAATTTAGCGCCCTGGCACGCAGAGAAACCGCACTAAACAGATACTTTTCTTTTCAGCAAACAGTAGCTGTCTAAAAACACTAAAATTATGCTTAAAATCGTTTGAACGCAAAATAATGTGGAAGATTTTTCGAGATAATGAATTTTGATTACAGTTACATATTAAAATGTCATGCAATAAATCTTTAATAACATTTGAGATTTACTATAACTCTCCAAATTTAGTAATCAGATGTGGCATGGATTCAACTAGTTGGTGGGGATCAATGGATTGATCTACAGCTATTCTGTCTTGTTAACAGGTAATAACAATAGCGTGGGTGTGATAACTGTGGACCCCACGCATGAAGTGCTGTGTGATCAGTGCCAAATACAAGTATGCTCCAGAAGGTTCATTTCTGGCTACTCAGATTGCCAAATCATGTCCTGTTAGTTGTTCTGCGTGTACCTCAAACGAGTCTCACACAATCTTTTCCCAGTGACACGATAATATTTTACCATCCTCGAACTTTGCTTCCTTATCGGGGTACTTGAAATCCATAAGGATCTGCAAATGCTCTGCCGACTACAGCAATTTTCTGTAATAGAACCCCATCCATGCCAGTTAAATACACTCTACACCAATATGGAACAACAACCATCCTGCACACTGGCTTGATGAGAAACTGAATCCATGGCTTAGTGGAGTTTGCACCTCAGGAGAATCCGAAAATCTCGGTGCACGAAGTAAAAACGTAAAAGACGAATCTTCCCTCTTCCAGTCTTCTAAGGTCCAATGAATGTATTCGGAAGACTAGGTAATATTTTGTTGTGAGTATTGGCTCCTACATTTGTCTTCTGCTGCCGTAACGCATCAACGCCAAATTTCGCTACACTGTCCGCACGGACGTTCTTCTTTGACTGCGCAGTCAGTTCACGCAGTCTGTTGATAGGAGCGCATCTGCTCATTTATCGCCGGTTCTCGATCGCAGGCTGCTGATGAATTACGTGTGGGAGATAATAACGCTCATGAGCTACTCCCGTACACCCTTCGCACTGTGGAGAGTCGGATCCTATCTTTCGCAACCATTTGCTTATGCCCCTAACGTCAGGTACCCGCTGACATTCCGCTTTCAGACTTGGTAAATACCAGCTGGTTTGCTGTTATAACTGTAGTAAACACCTCACGACTTTATTTGACAGCGTGGTCAGTCCTTTGCCTATTTAAGCCCTTTTGACACGATGAGTGCACCACCTCTACGTGTACATTTGTATCCTGATATTTATCACCTTTTGGAACGTCAGTGACGATGGTTCACGGACAGAGATATGCTCAATGTGCCGTTCGATGTAAAACCATATAACAACAAGCTGTGAGTTTTTTTGGCAGAATTGGCTATGTGGTACCATGCAAAAGAGATCACAAATAAATTGAACTAAATTTATCGTTTTCAGAAAATACGGCAGATTTAATAATAATGAGACAAAGTGTTTGGTACGTACCTCGCTCCAGACGAGCATGGTCCCGAAGACGACTTGCAGTCCGTCGAAGAAGTTGTCTCCGATGATGATGACGGTGGATCCGCCGGACGTCCACCCCTCGCTCGGACTGATGGCCTTGATGCATGGGGTGGCTACGGGAAGGGGAGGGTACAAGCCTATGAGACAGGGGTGTACCTCCGTGAGACAGGACCATCACAAGACAACGCTGAGCGCAAGACCGCAGAGCCACACGCTGGCTGGGTCGGGCTGGAAGCGATGTCTCACAACCCAGCGCCAGCGTTTGGCTCACACGCTCCAACAAGTAAGTTTCAAGCATACACATATTTTCAAATTTACTTTATTACATCAGTTACTATTTTAAAACTATTAGAACTATGCGCCTTTCGATTCCTTTATTGTACCTAAGTTTCTCTTGTTTACTCAACTGAATAAGTTAGTAGCTGCTACTTAAAATTAAAACTGAACACACATTTATTTATTTTTCCCTACAACCAACTTGCTTTGAATTTGTGGTCTACCATGCTACACAAAATGAAACCAAGTAATTCATGAAGCAAATATTTTACGAACTTCTTCGTTCGTGGTAGCATAATATTACTGCTTTTTTTTTATTTAAGAAAACAAGAGAGCTGGAACATCCTTTTTGTAGACACCATTTCTGCAGGAATTATTCGTTATATGTTGCACTGGAGCAAGAGCTCGGCTCTTCAAACGCTGTGAAAGAAGTTAAGGATTTCAATTTGGGAAATGTCACTTCATTCTGCATGCACTAACGCGAATTTTATAATAGTAATTTTCATAAAAAACAACGTGTTTTAAAGTAATGTCGAAATAAAAAACCTTTCATGACATTTATCTTTTTTTAAAGGACTAACAGAACCATAACGTTTTTCAGCTATTACAGAAGTAGAATAACTGATGAGTTTCTACCCACAAAGTGAGATCAGAAGTGGGTCTGAGAGAATAATAAATTATAATCGAAAATGGAAGTATTAACCGCAGAGTACACAACGTTTCTGTATAATTGATAAATAGAAGCATACTAACATAAATGAAGTCTAAATTTAGAGTATATCATGCTGAAATATTCTGGTTTACCGAGATCAGTCCTTTCCACACTTGCAATGCAAAATTTGCGTAGTGAATACAGCTCTATTCTTGTTAGGACAACAACCGCGTGGAAAGGACTGTTGGTGAAATGTATATTAATGGTCCACAACAACTCATGAAGAATGCTGAAGACGTTCACTGAAAATAATGCTACTGTTTACACTGACGGACTAGGATAATATTAAAGACAAGCGCAGATTATACAATTTTCACCAGCGATGTTTCAAGTAGAGAGAAGCCAAGTTGGCTAATATTCTTGGTAAATTCAATGACTTTGGTGTGACGGAACACTGGGTGCTGATGAAGTTGGGGAAAGTGAAAAACGCAGGCCAAGTTTTGTGTGCTTTTACACTCCTCTACTGGAGTCGTTGTTGGTACCTTAATTCCTACGATTGTGTTTGATTGCATGAAATAAACTTCAGTGAGCATACACAGTGTTGATAGTTCCCAACACAGTATGGCATGGTAAATTACAAAATAGATTACACATGACTTTTCATATATCATTTTCATTCCATGTAAAATACTAACATAAGAAACTTATTACAAATATTAGTTTTCACATCCAGGATGGGAAAAAACAAAGCATTTACTAGTGTCCTCGGAACAGCGCTGTTATGGACGTTCCTGTTCTGAAGTGAAAACGTATGACAGAAGCGCAGTATCAAAGTAGAACAGAAATAGATCGAGTATTGGGTTGTAGCTGTTATAGAAAACGTTAGGTGAGGAAGCCTTCGAGAATTAGCAGGCAGAGTGAAGATATGTGGTGTCTTACCTGACTCAATCTGGTCACGATCAACCTCATCTAGTGGGCTGTTCCTCGAGTTATCAGACCCTGAAATACCCATTTTTTGTTCTTTTAGAAGCTAACTTCTTACTTTCCTTAACAGGCAGTTAATGGGATAAAATTATTTTTGGAGCGGAAAGCTCTCGAATTTGTAAATGAACCTGAATGTGTACCGAATGCTTCTTACTTAAAACAAGCATATTTTTTTAAAAGAAATATTTTGTAAGTTATGGCTACTTTAATATAATCACAAGTATGACTTCTCATTAGTATAATATTTTCCCTCAAAATGCACTCTTAAGAATGTCAGCAATTTTTCTGGCTTTATTTTAGATAATATGTAACGGATACATCGGAAATTTTGTTTCTATTTAAGCTTTAGTTTCTAGTAATCTTGAACAGTAGTGAACCGAAGTTTCTTGAATTTCAAGACTCCCCCGACATGCAGTCGATACAAATGACAAATTTATATTTTACTGTTATAAGTCAGGATCGAAGTTGAGAAATTTTACCAACAAAAAAGGTAGTCTACATTCTTAATTCATCTCAACTTATAGTTATTTCTGCTTGAAATCCTAGTAATGTTCGATAAATAAACTTTAGATGTATTTGTATACTTCAGTCATATATTAACGAAATGACAAGAAACAAGACATGAAATGAATGGTATTAACAAATAGCACTACCAAGACTTAAATAAAAATTTTCATTCTTGGAACGTTTCGTAAATGGAAATTGTACGTAGCAAATTCAACAACTGTAACGTGAGCTATATGTTAGAATAAATAGGTCAAACATCCTTAGTGAACATTTTAACTGTATTCTACTCGTGGATAAAATGGATCGTGCAAACTGTAGAGTACATCTGCTTCTGCTTATTTTGAGCGAATGGTACATCTCAAATGTATGTATTTTGATGAAAATAATGTTATGATAAATGTTTATTAACTGGTATAATGAAACTGAATTCAGTAGTTGAGCTCTTTGACATGTTTAAGTGTATCTAAATTTGTAAAAGTAAGCCCGACACAGCAAGCAATCCACCTCCAAAAAGTTTTTGGATTGCCATTGATGGCTCCAACGCGACATAGCAGTTATACCGAAATACAAGAAATAGAAATGGTTAACGAATTGAGATTTGGTATATGTAATGAGTACATTGCGATAACAATGAGAAAAATCATTTGTTTCGATTACTGATAACACCCTTAACTGTGTAACATTGTTTAGTTTATGCTTCGCTGTTTCGTTATAGGGATACAAACTTTCAGTGGAGATAGACCAGGACAAATGTATTGGTCTTATATAAGGAATCCTAGTCCAGAAATACCTCAATTACAAGTTACAAGCCAAAGACATTTTTAGAAGCTTAAAAAAGGTTTCGTAGGTTGCAGCGGTGTATGTAGAAGAGCAGGAATAGTAATTAAAACTCCACTAATGCAATGCAGATGACGTCAATTTTAAACTGTAGTAATGCAATGAATACTATGCTACCGTACATTGATTTCAGAGAGACATACTCCGAGCAATATTGGAAAGTATCTCGTTTATTGATCGTCAATGTATGAAGGTTCAGGATGATGATGTTCCAGTCCACTTGTTGTTCGTGAACATCTTGTTAGCACGACGTTTTCTGCAGGTCCGTTTAGTGGCCAACTCATTCTGACCTCATCTGACTTTTTTTTTATATCGTCTCGTGTGAAAATGCTCGAGGAACTTGTTGGGACTGGATGTCCTGGCATCAATTCTCGCTGCCTCAATGACATTAGAACTACACTGAGGTTCTTTCAGATGGAGCGACATTACTTACTGCATCGAAGCTGTTGATGGCCATTTGCACAATTTTAAATGTTTTCTCAGCTTGTGAATGTAGTGCAGAAAAATAAAATTATCACATCTAAAAAAAAAATAAAAAAAATAAAAAAAAATCAATTTCAATAAGTATCCCACAACAATTTTGACCTATAAACTGTGACACCATCGATATTGGACTGAGATTTCGTTTCTAAAATTGATACATTTTCCCTCTTCCATAATCTCTGAAAGTTAATACCAACATTGCGAAAACAACCTGTATTTTTTCGTTAGGAATTTATTTAATAACAGTTGGAACTTCTAAGATTTCCATTCAGCATCCTAGGATGATTAAGATTGTAGTGTGGTGTATGGAAGTAAACGATCACCTGTAGGACTTGGGTTGAAGAGCATCGCGTTACACGAGCCGTTTTCGTTCGTTATCCGATCGTTGTGCCTGTGGACGGCGCCGCTAGTGATCGTGCACAAGGTGAGTGGTCTGGGGTGCACGTGCTCGGACGAGATTGGATGAGGGGGTGGCCGGCAGCCACGTCACTCGATGGCCACCCAAATCCATCGGCTAACAGAAAGAAACACGCTGCCCACGGCCCAGAAATCAGCCGCGCCTCGGATCGATAAGAATGTCTGTCCTGCACGGAGGAAGACGCAGGCCACAGGGATTGGCGCCACCCCAGATGAAAGGACTTTACGACCGGCAAAAGTAATGAGATCCTTTCAGCGCGCCGAGCCTCTTGTCTTTTCGCCCGCAAAGTCGGCGTATGCACCGGCACTGTTCTTATGTCTAGTCCAGGAACTGAAGGGCAAAGTGCATGATCCACTGCGGGAACCCGCGTGAGTTCCTCTTATATGTGTCTTTGCCTCTACTGCGCACCAGAAACTTACTTCATAGAGGCAGATGCATGAAATTTTTTTGAACCTCACGATAATTAGTTGATTAACAATTAACAACTATTCATCCAAAGAATGTACTTTTCATACACGGCAGTTTTCCCACTGTTGTTCTGAGTATAAGTATATTTTTGCACAATACACGGTTTGTTTATTTTATAGCTAAACACTTTGTATCTGGTTAAGGAATGAAAAGTTACCCAGTTTTATAGAACTCCACACTAACTTTGTAAAAAATTTAAATAGGTTGCCAGAAACAGAAATTTAATATTTAAATAATTTTTAGGCTGCTTACATGTTATTAAAACGACCAATGTTGATTTTTTTACTCTACCTTATAGACTCACTATCTTAGAAATTTATTTAATGATTTTGTAACTAATTTACGAAAAGAATAAACAGGTTCTCGATATAGTTTAATGAAAAGGAAATCTTCTCGACTCTTTTGCTCTTAATTTTTCATTTAGGATTATTAAAAAACTGTTCTTAGAAGAAACTGATGAAATGAACGGTGATGCAATAAGCGTGAAAGACAGTCGTCTTGCCTCAAACAGCTAGTTCGATCTTTAGATAACGAATCTGCACTCAATTTTATCGTATAGGACAGCAATCTTTCTATCCTACCATTAACGGAAAAGAAACAAACAGGAAAAGAAGAATCTATCGCCTAATTTTTCGCCTGATCTGTCTTACTTTTCTGAATGTTTTGGCCAAGATATTCACGTAAATTATTCTAACCGCGGATGCTAGGTGACAACCATATTAGGTTTAATTCGATCCCTTGTTGTTTAGAGTTAGCATACTATTCACCAAGCTTTTTTCTTTTATTTTCGAAAGTTCCAACTTTTCCTGTCACGAAGTAATTTCTGCACGCACAATACTAAAAACATAATTTATTAATTCCATATCTCTGCCAGTGACGTTGAAGAAACTAGGATTTCTAAAAACGATTTCATCCTGACAACTTGCTTGCTTCAAAATTCGTTCCCGGATAGTAAACGTATTCCACCCAATAAGACAACTTCTTCAGTTCTATTATAACAAAAGGAGAGGGCTAGACATGTTCACAACCATCTTGGACACTTAAAACCTTGTGAAGCGAAGTTAATGGGAGGATATCGCCTCGATCGACACTGCTGCTACAATCCTAGATAATTCTTCGCAGCCAGAGAAAGAGACGAGCTATATGGTAATAATTCAGTCATCCTTGTAATTGTACCCTATGGAAACATGTATCTCCTTAATAAAAGATTTTTTTTTTTTGGAACGTCAAGCTGCGAATAGTACTGAGCTGCGTAAGGAGACACCAATGAAATAATCTTTGCTGTCTTTTATTGAAGGGCGAGGAGTATGATGCGAGGCAGAAATATCTGATTTAACGTTATTACTGTATGTCAATTCAGATGTGGCGTTCCCGTTGGTGATACAATGTCTTCTTAGTTGTAGCATTGCAGTCACTGATGCGTGCAGTCCCTGCTCGGTAACCCCCTGGGAGTTAGGCCGAGCGCGTTGCACTACTCAGTTCTTCTCGCCTCTGCTGGTTCCGCTAATTTAAATACGTAAAACTGTTACAGGGCAAACAGCGGCGGAGTTTTTCCCCTGCGCCAATCAGAAGGCTCCGGCGACGGTGGCAGCGAAGGCCGGAGAAGTTAATCAGTTTTGTCGACGGAGTCTTGAAATTAAACTGCTGCACGGCTCAGAGATCTGAGCTGCCGAGCAGAAAATCATTCCGCAGAGGACAGCGGCGCCACACACCTTCGGCAGGCAGCGACTCTATCACCACGCGTCTCTGCCAGACAATGCTCAGGGTGGAGAAAAAACGAGCTTAGAAACCGATCTTAACGTTCCCTCCATCGGGCTAAAGTTTTTTGGAAGGTGGAGTAAGCGATTGTGAGACACTAAAAGACCTTTAGGAACTTATCTAATTCCGTTACAGAGCATTACCGGTTGTAATCACTAGAGGAAGGCATAGTCCTAACAACTACCATCCATAGATTGACAAAACTTATCAATTCCATAGTTCTAATTGGTTTAAAAGCCACACGGATACCAATATCAGCTTGCGTCAGTTTTCGTTTTTTCACGGTAAGCAAGCTGGTATACCTACTTGATTCATTTTGATGTCCTGGTGTTGAGATCAAAATGATTTCTTGTAGCCAATGATCTTACTGTAACACTACAATAAGATTAAACAATAGAAAAGATGGGTGGAATGTAGAAAGACAAGAGATACCAATAAACAAAGTTCTGATGATAAGACTACAAAATCTACCTGGAGAACCACTGAAGTACAGGTCTCGCTATTTTTAAAACACGTAGAGAAGAAGAGACGAAGCACTCTGACAGGCTGCCGCAAGTATTATTTCAGCGAAGCAGTCTGCAGAGACGGCTAGCTCAAAGTTGAGTATAAACTTATATGGAAAATCGAGTAGGTTAAACGAGAGATCTGGACTGATGTGTACAAGAAATAACAATTTGGCCCAACTGCTGACTTCGGTCGTAGTCAACCAAGCAGTGTTTCTCCATATGTGATATGAATTCTCAGAGCTACCTGTAGGGTGTTATCAAGATTCATGCGCTAAAATTCCCACTTGCTGCTCAGTATTCTAGGAAGGAAAGAGAAACATTAATAAGTCATAAGCAACTGGACTGGAAACATCACCAGCGGTTGTCGTCTGTTAGCAGTAGCAGAAGGTCGGTCGTTAGCTGTCCCGTTGTCTGATTTATAGGACAGTCTGATTTACGGCCATCTTGCGTCACCGCGGACAGCCAATAAGCGGCGTGGAATGCTATTGCAGGCCCGCTCATCACTCAGCGCGCTTCTTGCTGGCGGGCGCCGTTCTGCTCGCTGATAACGTGTTTTATATATTGTACGCTGCGCAGTAATGAACACACTTCATTAGCGGGCGCCTCGGACTGCGCGTGGACACATTAGTGAATCTTTTTACGCACACGTTTTTGTTAATCTCACGAATAATTCAAGGATGAGACCGTCAAAAAGTAAAGTTTGAGCCTCATACAGCTAATGCATCACTTAACACATGCTGAAAAGAACCACAGTTGAGATTATGTTTTCTTCGCTAATTCGGATGGACAATCACGGCTCTTATTGAAATACCTAAAAATAGTGGCGTAATGCAAGGAAATGTGGGAAGCGTACCACGATTAAAGATAAACTTTACATGAATTAACCAGTTGTCACACATGTTTGTGTTTTCATAAAAACAGAATCTACTGATGGCCGAGGTTGATTAATGTTCCAAAGTGTAAAACTCTTGTTCAAATTGACAGAACTGCTTTGTTTACTCTGATTGATAGTAAAATGTTTAGTCGACAACTATATATCGGTGAACCTTTCGATGACTAACTGTACTGAAAATTTACTCACTGATAAAATTTTATTTATAGGGCAATAAACAAACGTCGACTCTACTGAACAAAGATTTGCAACTGCAGTGAATGAAATACTACTTGTTGATTATAAGAACACTAAGCTAAAACATAAAGGGTATTCTGTATGAGAATTGATCATAACCGCCGGCCAGAATGTCCTGTTTCAGAGAGAAATATAGGAATATGTAAAAGCTTCCAAATGAATACTGTGGCCACTTCGACGTTTTCCCCTTATCAAAATGGAGGGTCGATTTTAAAACTGGAAGCAGCTGAAATGCAGTGAAACTACGGGCGAAGTATGCTCTGAAGCAGGCAGGAACCACAGTGAGTATGTCCAGAAAATGGAACAACTCTACGCGCTACAACCAGAATTCACTAAGCATCATAGATCTGAATGAGGTATTACATGCAAAGGTATAGTTAGTTAGTTGTTCTTCACTCCCAGGTATTTTTGTTTCAAAGTACGGTTTGATACCTTGCCTCATTTGAAATGCGAGACGCGCCATATTAAATACCGGATGAAAGGCATTTGAATTTTCCTATTTCAGCCGATGAACGCCGACTGCATAGCCCACTTGTGTGGTGATCCTACTGCCATCGATCGCCTAAGCTGAAATCTAAGACGGCCGCTTGCGAGGCACCGTGTGCACGCCATTAGGGTAATGAGGAGCAGCGATAGGAAGGGCTGTCCGCCCACAACCCTCCCTGCTCGCTGCAACCACTGTTTTATTACGTAATTACACGCTCCAAAAATTAATAGGCCACATATAAGACAAGATTTCAATGTAATTAAAAGGCAGGCACAATGGGGAAGAAGAGTCTTGTAAAGGAGAAGGAAAAATCCGCAAGAGAATATCGCAGCTTCCCTACTCCTGCTCGAATTTTCTTTACCGGCAGAGCATCAGGTTTTCAAAGGGCGCAATAAGAAAATGCAGTGCACTGTGGTATTCGTGAGATTCTATGCTTAAATAAAGTTACCAAACAGAAAGAAGAAAAAACAAAGGCGTACTTTATTCGCAAACGAACAAAACATTTGATTTTAAGATCGAAAAGTGAGTAACATTATAAGTGATTATTTATGAGCATGTAGTTTTTGAACAATTTGGTATCAATGTGAATATAAAAAAAAAAACTAGTGAAAGCAGTCTCTACAACATTTTGGCACTCAGTCATACTTTCAAGGCATCAATATTACTATGGTTATAAACTTCAACATGTCTCTGGCGAGTTGCCTGCAATTGGAACGATCTGACAAGTCAAGCAATGAAACATTCTCGCAATAAAGAATTGTCATTCCCAGAAATACACGCAGCTGTATTTAATAGTATTGAAGACTGTGTCAGATGTAACCTAGCTTCCCACTTTTTTTTTTTAACTGACGTAACTTAGTACAATACTGAACAAACAGTGATACACAAGTCAAAGGGAACTTATTAGTTTTTCTTCACCTACGTCAAGGAGGTATTATATTGAACTGCTTCTTTGCTATCTTGAAACCAACTCTAAACAGAATTCTCATTTCACACATTAACGGTTTTTATTGCTGCAATATGTCAGTTATTCAGTACTTTCTGTTTTGCCAGCAAAGCAATATCACACAAACTGATACAGTTACGAATGGGTGTAATTGTAGTTTTTTAACCATCAAAAATCTTTTATTTTTGGATACATGTGCTACTTTCCTGCAAGCCGCTCCACAATAGTCGTAATTTCGACGGGAGTAGAACAAGCAAGAACACACACAAAACGTACTTGATAGCTACACACCTTTCCACGCGGAGGAAATTCATGATGTAGTAGTATAAACAATGACTTTTTGTAAAATATATAAGTATGTTGTCTTTCCGCAGGTTAAGAGTTGTCTCGAACAGAGTAATAGGAAAATGTGGAATTATTTCTGTGCATTCTTTTTACCAAGTACTTTCCTGCTCCTGAAAACTGTTTTTTATTTATGGTTTTGGTTAATTATCTTTAATTTTTTTAAAAAAACATTGACACCAACGGCAGCTCGATGTAAATTCACTATGATGCGCTTTGTTGTGTTGGGGCGGGGGGGGGGAGGTGGTTTGTAGAGAGAGAGCATTTCGAAACTACTGTGCTGCCAAAGAGGCTGAAAAATGGCGCTTGCAAGGGGGAGGGGAGGGGTAAAGGTCGAGAAAGCAGAGAGGGAAGGTGCGAGGAGGCGGGAGGAAAAAGAGAGAGGTGGGAACGAACGGTGAGTGAGAGACAAAGAAGGCGAGAGACAGATTGAGACGGTGTTTCCTTCCTCCAGTGAACTGAATCGGGAGGCAATTTCACAAAGTTTTGGATTGGGCCGGGCGCCGCATACAAACGAGATGTTTCCCCGGGCGGGCGGCCAGTAATCTTTAGGCCGGAGTGCAGCGGGCCTGGGCAGGAGTGCGGCATACCAATGAGAGCAACACCGCTCATCGTCACCTCGCGCACCGACACCCCTGCCTTCAACGGCGCTGCGTAATTCCGCTCGTATTTCTTGGCACTCAGTGTTACATCCATCTCAAACAAGAACGCCTCTTAATTACTCTCCTCAGTCCCTGTCTTACAATTTTTTTTTAAAAAAATCTATAGCAACACGTTGTCATTTAGCCATTGCGTATGGCACCTTCAAGCAGTCTGACGCTGGCCAGCAAGTCTATTCAATACTTAAAACCAACAGCGCAGACGAAGCAAATTACAGTGACAGCCGATGAATCAGTTTACTACAGCGTTTGGGAATACTGTACTGTAAATGAAATCAGACGCTCGTCAATAGGAAAATAACTGACCATACTATGTCAACGCTTCAACGCTTTTAATGGTAATTGAACAGTGTATTCAGTGAAAGGTAATTGGCCTAAAACCCGTCAGTGTTTTTTTATACAAAATGTAACCATTGTTTTTCATTCATCGAGAGTGAAGTACAACAGAAGACACACAGCTTTTAATTAAACCTCCTTTTAAGATTTCTCGACGGTGCGAACGAACACCCTACTATCAGAAATTATGGACCCGAATGATTCCGGTTGGAGAAAAAGTCAGGGTAACTGCAATGTAAGGAACTGAGCCTGTCGCATTCAAAGAGATGGTAACACATGACAAGTAAGTACTGCACATAACAAGGCACAATAAGTTGCTTGTTGTTTCATGGGCCATCTGCCCTTCGACTGGTATCAAGCAACTTCCGGCTTCTACCTCTCCTCATCCTACGTCCCATTTATTCCGTTTTCTGTACTAATACAGAGGCTTCTGTATCACGTAAGGGTATCATATGGAGACGTATTGTTATCGCTACGCTGTGTTTCTATCTGTAAACAACTTACAGACATTAAATTCCTCCTTATTACGTATTGAGTTGACCAAAAATCAACTACCGTATTTAAAATGTCACAAAACTTCATGAAGGGATTTCAATAAAAGTAATGTTTAATGTTCACCGAGTAGAGACTATATTTATTTTTAATTTTTTTTATTTTTTTTATTTTTTTAAATTCCGGTCGTTAAATTTGTGAGTTTTAAATCTGGTTTGTGTCATACACATTGTTACTTAGGAACTGGTTTTTTACCATTATTAAACTTACATTTAAACAACAAATACTAAAAAAGCTTAAATTTTAAATAATATTAAGTTGTCACAAAACAAACAAAAAGTTTTGTTTTCTGTTGTTTTGAAACACAATAATACTGTTTTGCTTAACGTATACTAAATTAGAGTCCATTATATTGCAGTGTATAAATAGCAGGTAATAAAATAATAAACCTGTTTAGAACCGAACTATTGCTCTAGTGATGCAAAGTGCGCTGCGGTCGAGTGAATACACCGCGAGGGTAAACTGTGCTTAACACTCATAGAATTGAAAAAATTTCTCATTCTTACTTCGAATAATGTGGTAATATAAAACTGAAACATCCTGCTATAACATTTATCATACATAAAACGTGTACTGTGTCTTATTTTAAGCTACTTTCTTTGCTATCGTAACAAATTATATACTTATGCTCTTTACACGTGACTATTTTTTTCAAAGAAATAATACCCTGCCAATTCAATGTTATAAGCTTATAACTCTAAAAGCCATACCTCTGCGCATTTAGCCCTGATTGTAGCTGCCTTCACCTAACCCAGTTACCCTAACTGCTGTAGGGGACCAACAGTTTAACGTGGAATCCGAACCACGAAATTCTGGCGTACTTTACATTACACATCAAGCTATTACAGAAGTCAAGGTCCGGTTAAGGGTCTTATGGTTTTACCACTCCTTGACTTCGAGATCATTAGAGACGGAAAGAATTGAAAAAAGAAACTACAAGGATTTCTCCCATGGCCTTTTGAAGAAACAATCCTGGCATTGCTCTAGAGTGATTTGGGCAACCATAAAAAATCCAAATCTGGAAGGCCGCTTCGAGTTTCGAAACCGCGTCCTCCTGAATGCGAGGCTAGAGCCTTACCACTCACCCACCATGCTCGGTAACATGTTACAATATTGGAACTTTGTGGAAATAATCTGTCTTAAAAGCGCGTTTCACCAACATGTCGGTGGCGAAATACTGCAGTTTAATCAATTGTTTAGAAATGCTTGTTTAATCAGAGGCAACTTTTAACGAAACTCAAAATCGGAATATCCGTAGTACTTCTGTAACTGGCTGAACTCTGTCGGTCACTTTGGTGGACCATACGTCCGATTCACATTTTTTTTTCGAAAAGTGAACAAAGATCAGACAATCTATTATGCAAGGAGCCGGTGAGCGATCAGCCGACAGGTGGACGCGCGGCGCTGCTACTAACCCGACTTTAATTGCCGGCAGGCAGCCTGTGGGGCATCAATACGGGCCTTGCAGCCGTCATTATTTGTCGTTTAGAGGAGACAATCAGTTAATGCGGTCGGCGGAGATAGTCATCGCGTCTGTGTTCGTGTGGCGCGGCTGCCATTTGGTAATTTGTTCGGTCACCGCACTTCGCCCTCGATTCTGATCAGCGACGCCTAATGTTGGCACACTCCGCGTGTGTAACACGAGGCTGCGTTAATATTTTAAAACAGAGCGCCGATGACAAATGTGGGGAGCTTCCGCCAGCTGACTGTACGCTGCTTGTAGGAACGAGGGCCAAATCCCTGCTCTAAAGGAACGCTTCCAGGTCCACTTTCACGGATAACTGGTATTTATAAATATTTAATACAGTACTTTTATACTGAATTAGATATTAATCTATCAGGTTGAAGAAGTTGTTATACGTTTATTTGGTGAAGGAGACGCGTATAAACAAAATCAGAAATTATCAAATGCTACTGTCGTTAAATGGATGATGCTATATAGTTTGCAACAACGGTGGCTTGTGCTGTAAAGATCACTGATACTGTTCAAAGAAAAAATATCGTTGTTGTGTTTTTAATATGGTCTACTACTGTCCTGTCGGGTGCCTTCCCGGAATTGTAGCGCTTCAGGCGGACCAGAGAAGTGTCGAGTTGATATGTTGAAGCGTCCAGTTCGATAACCTACCAAAACATTTAGTCAAATTTAAATTATTAACGGAACAAGAAGATAACTCCAATATGTTGCTTGGGACTTTCTACTGATCTGTTTTTTTTTTTTTTTTTTTTTTTTTTTTTTTTTTCTTCTTGTAATAAAAATCAATGGGGCTCGAGACGTTCTTACGCTTATCACAAAGATTGGTTCCGACATCTGTAAATAACTATCTATTAGTCTTTGTAGGCAGGAAAGCGAAGTGCAAACAGAACAGGTCGGATAAAGTGAACTAGATCCTTATAGCTCGACTGCGGTACCACTGCTCTAATGTTTCACTGATATGATGAGTAGGTAATGTTAGTGAGTGCGGGCACCTACCTTCGGCGGGGTCCAGGCGTTTGGCCCGTCGGCCGTGCTTGGAGTTGTTGTGGACGAACATGTTGTCCGAGATGGCCAGCAGCGGCCCGTCCACACCCACCTGCGTCGAGATCACCACCTGCAGACAATTTCAGTCCAGAATTAACATTCCTGCTCTCACTCATCTCGACAAAGCAAGTTGCAATTCTGTCATGTATGGCTTCCTACCGTGCGACGACTATTGTTTGTTGAACGTTATTCAAACCAAAATTTCTTCTTCTTTGGTTTTTGTCGTTCAAAAACCAGTTTCATCAGATCTGAAGCTATAGATTTAATTTCTTATTGAATGATCTTCCTTACACCTTATTATTATTTTCTATCTTTTAGAACACATTCTTAAAATGTATATGTTATAAGAAATATATTAGAAACAGAAGATATAATGTCCCTTCTCCTCCCCCCTCCCCCGAAAAGTGTATAGTTATGAGGCAAGGAAATTTGTTGTTCGTACAATGTTTGTTGATTTTATTAGAATACGAATCTTCAAATGAAACATGTTAGGTAATAATGCAGATTTTGACATATAGTAATATAAACACTGCTGTGAGGCAGACTGCAAGTTGTCACCTTTAATAACCTCCCGAACGGACTAAGGTTTTGGGCGACACGCAGAGGAACTACAGCTCCTCGAAACACAGCTCTCAACATTCGTCAAATACATTAACAATAAAGAAATATTTTGATATTATTGTTCTTTATAAACTGCATACATTAAATTCACTCATCAAATTCACGCTTACGTCCAATTGGTTTTAGCACTAATGTGTATCGTGTTTTTTCATATATTGTTAGGGATGAGATATGAGTAAGTATCAACCAAAATCCATCGTTTCAAACAAATTCCAGTGATTGACAATCATTTTAAAGCTTATAGTATATCAACTGTTACAAAAATAAGACTATGCTCTCGGTTTATAGGCTGTTATGTAAAGACCTATTAATATGATAAGTGCAATTTTTGATATTATCCAGAAGGGAGCAAGAAGAAAAGGACATGAAAATTCGACGGAAAATTATCATTCTTCAGGATGATCTTCAAATAGAGTAATTTTTTTGTCTATAATGAATCATATTCTGAGATACGAGAACTATTTGATAACGAGCAAGCTGAATCTGGGAGCTTAGGAATCAAAAGATGGCGGATGGTACACAACACCACGAACATCTTGAGATTGATCTTTGCAGATACGTAAAGACGAAGGAGATCCGTGTGTACACTCTTGGTTTGGCACAGCAGTTAATGAGCCGGGCAGGAGCGGCGGAGGTGGCTGCGGTTGCCATGACGACTGCGGAGACAATCGTGCGGGCGTGCGGCTGTCTCGTCGGCAAGTGTCCGGTGGTCGCCGCCATTTTGCGGCCGTCGTGGCGCCCCTCCCTCCCCCGGGACGAGGCGCCGCGACGCCCCCTGGGACTCCCCCTCCCTCCGCCCCCACCGTTGGTTCCCATGGGAACAGACAACGGCCCAGTCGATGATGCGGCCGAGGATTGCAGCCACCCGTCCCCCGCGCGGCCGGGTCGCCGGTCCGGGCGGGCCATTACGAGACACGCATTACTCGCCGTCGCCGCCGCTCCGTTTGTACTTACTTACTGCCTGCCAGCCGCAGGAATGTCGCCCCCTCATTAGCCACTCCCTGCCTCGGCCGCACCGGCGCGGCGCCCACTCACCTGCCTGCCACCCAGATCGTCTTATCAAAACAGTTACTATGTTCTTCTAGTATCTCCCACTAACACAGGTCTTTAGCATACCCGTGGACCTCCTACTAGAATCACGTAGGAGAGTTGTGATCCACACATTTCTTGCACCATGTTCAAGGGTTTAACAGAAATGGTTGATTTTGATAGTGTGGTGATACCAAGTTTTTAAAGGATGTTTCTAGATTTTATTGCGCTGTTATGAACAGTCTGCAATAAACGAGTGATAGGCGTTCTGCGCTATTGTAAGTATGACACGAAGCGCCTGATTCCTCGCTGAACTAAACAAGAGTCACATTTTCTCGCACACTTTAAAAAGAGATTAACAACTGGGTCCTTGCGCCTTATGTACGTCGGTAAAAACGTTCTTCTCTTCTTTCATAATTCTCTCTATGTGAGTAGAATGTTTCTGCTTTTTTTTTTTTTAATTTAAATTTGTACCCATGATTGCAGACAAAAGAAAATGTAATAGCCTGACTGGAAAATAAAAACATGAAACATAAGAAATATATTCAATTATTAGGTCATCATTTGTTATTGTAAGGTTTTTCATGGTATCCCACGTCAGCTGAAGTTCTACAAGCTCTACGAATAGAGTAACATTTATCAATTTAAAGCCCACAACAGAGAAATCTAAGTAAACAGTGAGAAAACACTGATTCTATTGGTATATCGAGGAGGTAGGTGGAAGATATACGAAGATTATATTAAACAATTTTATCGTAACATAAGCGACGATATAGTCCTTGTATTCATAGCAGTAATTACATTAGATGCCATGTTATACTACCTTAAAAAAACTGAGCAGTAAAAGAGAGTTTCAAGCACAGAAACAGAGTAAAATTAGGTCACTTGCCAGTAACAAACTTGTTAGCTCAATTTTTATTAAAGCTTCATTAGTCTAACGTAAATTTAGGTAGGCTATGTTTGGCTTAGAGTGCTTTTGAACATAATAGCAAGAAAAATTTCATTAAATCATAGCTATCGCATTTTTTTTTGGTGTGACAAGAAGTTTAAGAACGTGACTGTATCTCAACTACACAAAGTCTTCCAACAGGTAAATTGCGGGATCCGCTTTTATTTCAGTTATGTGGTAATAGCGTTTTCGACCAGTGCTGGCAGTGGGTGGCCTAGACGAGGTGAGGGATCTGTGGGAAGTGCGGTGGGAACTGCTGTTGTGACGCAGTTGCTGAAGCCTGCAGTGCCGACTCGAGTCGCCTTTAAAGCGGAAGGCGCAGTCGGCGGCAACTTCACGCGATGTGCCCACTCGCGCGGCCAGCACTGCTCCTTTCCGCGGTTACGCAAATAAAGCGCTTTCACAGAGATTAAAAATCAGGCTCCAAACTGAAAAAGCAAAATACCGGAATCCGAACTAAACCTGGCCAACTATCAGGGTAAAACCTGTTTTGTCTACTAAATAATTTTTATTTATTGTTTGGAAGAAACTCTTTTCGAGAATGTTCAGAGAAAATGTAACATTTTTTGATTGTATTGTATCCTTTAGAACTAGTCTTTTATTGTTTGTAGCGTATTTTAACAACAGCATAGCGCCAGAACTCAGCAGTAGCTTGTTAATTAACACGGTAAAAGTGTTCATTTTTAATATTGTTTACTTAAACCATGAGAAATCAAAAGCGTTTGCAATCAGTTGGATAGGAAACAAAGTAAATGTGTACAGTTGCTATTGAAACTTGTTGGATGTACTTTCAAATTTCCTTACTTGTTAGCCATAAAGCAAGGCATGCGTATATTTACTTATACAGCACTGCTATTTCGCTTCAGTTTGATTTATTTAATACTATAATTAATCTGGTGTTTGCGACTATGCGAATAATCTTATTTTTGCAGAAGAAGGAGATGAAGACCTATGTTTTACCTCCGGAAGGGCTAACAAACGCTGCACACGAATCTGTCTTGGTCTGTCGATATTAGCGCAGCGTAATCTCGTCACAGAGTGTGCGGCACGCGGTGTCCCTGGGGATAGGCAGCGAGTGTACCGACGCCACGTGAGGGGCGCGTCGGACAGTGCGCATGCGCCGGCCTCCCCCGCCGTCTAAGAAATTACGGTCGGGTAACCCCGTCTGCAGGGTACAATGGCGGGATTCAAGTCACTAACATGGAGTAAAAATACACCAACATTACGCATGGCGCCTCGTGAACAGAAAGTGCTATTGCATCATATAAAACTGATTTACTAACAGCTGGGCTTGAGCAGTTACGATAACAAAGCGAGCTCTTCTCTAACCTGCTCACAACTTCGTTAAACTCGGCGTTACCGAGTGAGATAGTGCTATAAATGTGTGACAATAGTGGAAATTTACTTATGTTTATTAAAATTTCTGATAATAGGAAACAATATTCTTCATACTTTACTAACCTCAATACTGGAAAACTGTCTTAGTTTTTTCGAGTATTCCATGTGGCGCAATAGCTTTTTAGGTTTTTGGAAAACAGTGGAGTCAAACACTAGGATACTTCTCTGAAGTGCGCCAGAGTAGATATTCTTCCCAAAAAGTCTTAACAATATCAAAAATCAATCAACCGGTGAAAGATGTCAAAATTGTCTGACAGAAGCATGTGGGTGCCAAGTAGAAATAATTAAAAAATGACAATAACTTATTTATTTCATTTACTTATTTGCCTGTCATTTGGAAAGGGCAAATACTCCAAGTTCCTAAAATGACTGGGGCAAGGAACGAGAAACCTTCCGCGATTTTCGTCGAGTGAGTTCAGAACACAGCGGAAAACCGAAATCTCTAAGGCCGGACTGCGATTTGAACCCTTGTTCTTCCAAATTTCAGCGCAGAACATTCTTTACCACCGGGCTTGGCAAAATAATTGAAATTTCGTAAATCGTATTTAGGTACAATATACTACAATGTCTAGATAACGTAATTATAAATTATTTAACTGCACTTATTTACATCACGAAACGACACTTACATTGAAAATTGTACAGCAATCCATTAGTTTTGATACCCGAGATAGTAAATAACGTTGCCGTTTTTGTTGGTACGGCGCTACCACCAGTCACAGTATTGTTCTGCCAGTCACGTAGTTTCTTTGTGTCGTCTTGGGCATCAAAGAAACAGATGATCTGTATCTTCTAAGTCCCCGGAATAATAATAATAAAGGGAGGTCGCCAAATTTAATCTGTATGTGAGTTTCCTGCGTTGACCATGGTTGCACAATAACCGAGCGATGGTGGTGATAAAGTTTCTCGACGTACTGTAGCCTTCCTAACGTGATTGTAAAAGGAGAGTGGGACCACTTCACCGTAATTATGCCCTTTTGTTTGACACGACTCTTGAATTATCAGGTTCAGCTGGTTTTTGAGGTTTCTTCTTGTATTGTGAAGAACGTCTCTGTCACATATAGCATCATTTAGTTATGTGCCATAGTACATCGCGTTCTTCTCTAGTTTATCCACTTACTCATTCCATATTATACCACTGTGGGACTAAGTTCATATCCATTTGGCTGATGTTTTTCGCCCCTTCGATGGTGTGATCGGCTAGATGGTCCATCGTGTCGCTAATGAAATCGTTTGACAATGACTTCAAGGCTGACAATAAATTGTGATAGTGTAATAATAGTTTCTTCTAATCGCCCTAAAATAGGTATAGTAAACTTCACTGTTTTGGCCATGCAGAAAAGAAATAATTGTTTTTCAAATGACATGAGAGTTATTCAGTGTCGATAATATTTATTTCTAACATTAAATCATATAATAAAACTCAGGTCTTAGAGCTTTGCCTCACTAAGAAGCAACAAAACAGTAATTGAATAACCTTAGCAGTATCTGGATTTCCAGTATTAACTCAATATTCACCCCGATTGGCTTATTAAGAGTATAATTACCGGTATCTTTGGTGTGAAACCTAACTAGGTGAATATGAAAATCGTGCCGCTTCCTTCCGACTGTCACTGTGTTGCGTTTAACACCGAAGGTGTCAGATCGATCAATATCAAGAAATACTAATAACAAACGAGTCGTTTTCGCTGGTACAACGAATAATACCTTACTTCAAGGTTGTGAGAAGGAATTGCGCAAGTGGTATCCAAATTCTACACAGTATTTCTTCTTCTATAAGGCACTGAGCGATAAGGAAGAATGCAATGATTTTTGACGTAACCGAACAGGGAGGAATTATCGCGTGGTTTTAAAAACAACATGCAATGGTATGTCCTCTACACAACGAAACTGAAAACCAATTTGGTTTTGAAGTGCAATGAACATTTACGTCCAAGTCTTATTTCTACGGCGTATACATTCAGTTTTAAATGTGACTAATGCTCGACTGGATCATCACATCACTTCTACGAATAAATTCGCACTGTTTTAGTTCTGTCTTTTTACATTGTGCAAACTAAAAGTTTAAGCTGTCACATCAATAATGTTATTGCTATGTTATGCTTATATCTCTTTCTTATGAATATTAAATTGTGTCTATATTTTGCAGTCAATTAGTTATGGGATGAAATGACGAAAATGATTCTACTTAATAACGATTTTGCGTTTTCCTACAAACAATCCGTGCTGATCACGTGGAAAATATGAGTAAAAAAAACTTAAACCCATTTTTAAATAACTAGAAAATTGCTACGATTTTCATAAATTTTCATAACCAGACATTTAGTTCAGTAACAATCCATAAATTCTTTGTGGTGACTGTTACAACACTTACATTCATATATTTATTAAGTGTGTTAATAAAAAAATTTGTATTTTTTTCGGAATTATTTCGGCAATCCGGCAAGTACGTGATTACTTATAGTTTTAAGTGGAATCAGTACCACTAAAGCATTCTAACTTATTATACATTCGCAAACTAAGCTTTCCCGTAAATAAATATCAATTTAAGAGCGTCTAAAATTTCAATGTGTTACCAAGGATCTTTCCATTCATTCAGATACCTTGCCAGCGAGCTTCCTGACCACTCTAAGAATACTGTGTAAGTGGCTGATATTGAAAATTATTGCGTCATTAATTAGTGAATTGTTATGGCAGAAGGAATAAAATAGTTAACAACCTAATTCTGCAAAACTCTGAAACAACATTTTCGCTGAAAGAAGTTTTCTCCGGAAAATTTTTTCCTAGAATGGGAAAAATTACCAAGATCTTGTGTTCTTCCTTGTTTGGCAAACAGCAATGATGATACCAGATGTTCATACTGTGATGTGAGGTCACCTAGTTGTAAATTGCTAACTTCCCATCTGTTGTGCTACAAATGGTTCTGTTAATCTAGATGTCCAACAGGCTGCGAAGGGCTAACAGCTAGTAACATAGTTATATGCATAGTAGCATACGGGGAGTGAAGGACAGCAGCGGCAGAATCCTGCTGCTGCTTGGACGCCGCTACTGGTTTTTGCAGGCGGGCGCTCTCCGCCTGAGAAGTCGGCAGCCCGCGACCCATCCCTCAGCGCACAGTGGCTGCAGTAATTAGCGACCCAAAAAATGCCATCAATCAGGCCGAGCGGCCGGCGCTGTCTTCGCACTGCAATAAATCTAAGAGCGGCCGGTCATACGCCTCTCCAGCATGCGGCGCGACTCCAGGTTTTTGCCGACAACTCTGGCGACATCAAACGATCTTTCGCGTTGTGATATCCTGTGTGGAGGGACAGGAACCAATTTCCCTGCCAGCGTTTTACTTTCACTTTATCAGAAATATCTGAAAACTGTGAGTGAATTTCCATTCCGTACAATAACATTTAAAAATATATAACGCAGATACGTAAGGAGTTGTTGATGGTAAATCTAGCTCGATGACTCAGGCAATACCATTATAAATCTAAGTTTCAACCCTGATTCGTAGTCCTCCGACGTTCCACAGATATTCAAAATACAGGAGGGAGTATTCGCCACGTGCACTAATAAGTAGAATACTTATCTCGGCTCCGACAGTAGCTGTGAATCTATTTTAATCTTACGAAGCAAGTTATAATCCACAGCGAAGAGGTCGGAGTTGATAACAGTTTTTTGGTTTCACCCATCACACATTACAAACTTAGTTTTTGGTTTCACTGAAAACAGCAGGTACAATTAAGAATAATTTCAGAGCATTTCAGAGGAAATTTCATGCCAGTCACTAAATTTTAACACTAAGCGAAAGAAGTTAAGAGTGGTCCTGAACCCAGTGGTTGGTTAGACGCTCCCAAGGAAGGCACACTAAGCCCGGTAACAGAGGTACGACAGAAAGATTCTTTCCTCCTTACCTAACCTACTGGGTATAGAGGACGTACGGTTTAACGTGGAATGCGGACCACGGAGGCGCGGCAAATGTAAAGGTCGTGCCAAGAACCTTCGAAAATCCTCCCCGAGTTGTTGAGACAGGGAGTGGAACCTGGGACCTTTCCGTCTCTGGTTAGACGATTAACCATTGTGCCATCAGACCACAAATTTTAATACTTGAAACACTTAAAAACAGAAATATTTTTTGAATTATTTTTAAAGTAATTGCACAACCAATGAAATTTCCAGTATAATATACTAGCACTAGTGGGACAAAATTTTCTTATATTGTATATACTAAAGACTATCTTTAACGAACATGCACTATACACGATTCTCCTACAAGTTTTAATCTAATATTGTAACAGTTGTCACATTTCTGAATTCGTGAATTTATGAATCTGTCAATTTCGTAATATCTTTGACCTAAAACAATTAGTGTGTATATATGCGTTGGGATGTGTGTGTGTGTGTGGTGTTATCATTGTCAGACAATTTTCACTATTCAGCGGATGCGAGGACATAAACTGCTGGCGGTAGCTAGTCGTAGATCGTTCAACTTACACGGTATAGTTTTAATTCATAGAATAACACTTTTAGAGCGGTGAAACAGCTGTCTCGTCTACCTCTTGTGCTGCGTGAGTGTAAAAACTGAGAGACGTGATTGGTACCTCGTGGCGCTGGACGTTGGCTCATCTGCGATAGCCGGCCCTGTCTGTCTGCTTAGCGTCTCCGCTCGCTAACACAGATCCAAGGTCTTCGCACTCAGTTTGAGCAATACATGATGCTTAACATTCTCTGGAAAGATCCTACCAATTTGAACGTTAATAATTTCTGAAATGACAAAGTACTGATATTCCGATCCACCTCGTAACTGAGCTTGGCTTGTTCGAACTGCGTTGGTGGCTAGGTGGAAACGGTGGAGGTACAAATAACAGCCAGATTGCGTACAGTATAAGACATGGTTGGTCTTTTGTTGAGCGATGGTATTCGACACCGCTCATTATCGTGATGATGGGGACGTTAAAAGCGGTGTCACCATTGTGCTAGGAATGACTGTCACCGCGTTTCATTTAATCCTCTCTCGCAGCACGAAATTCACATTTACTTAAAACACACTCACCACAGGCATCTGCACATAAACAACAACGTCGCACATGCACGTAGGAAACAAATTGAGAATTCAACCTCTGTACCGATGCATTACTAGTATTCCTGAACGAGTAGAAGAAATGACTTCGAACACAACGTCACAGATGTTGTGCTTTACGTCTTGATATCCTCATGCACATTATTTTCCGGATATGTGATAAAAATGGTCGCAACAATTTTATTTGCTCTCGCTAGTGTCTTCTTCTTCTTCTTCTTCACTTTAAGGATTAGGCATTAATGCCAGTACCGCCTTGAGTTTGTTCTTTCACACCATTACTTCCTAGGTCTACTAACGTATGTGCGTCCCACTGGTTTGCACAGCATCGCCGGAAGAGGAATCCTCTTCTTCACTTTAAGGATTAGGCATTAATGCCAGTACCGCCTTGAGTTTGTTCTTTCACACCATTACTTCCTAGGTCTACTAACGTATGTGCGTCCCACTGGTTTGCACAGCATCGCCGGAAGAGGAATCCTTCCTGCGTTCATTCTTTCGATATGCTGCCTCCATGATTCTCTTTATTCCTCCATCATTCCGTTTATATTGTAAATACCAATATCTGCCAGAATTTCTTAATGCCTTATGCGACCTTGTTTAATGCAGCTTTTTACCTTCCTAAGAAATCTAATTTCATCCACCTGGATTTTACTCTTTTCTCTCCCTTTAGTCTTCAAATATACACTTCCATACAGCAGAGTAGGGACAGCTACCGTTTTACATAATGTCATTTTTATGTCTTTTCTAATTTTGTTCCGAAATGCTCTATTTATTGTCCCACATATCAAAATTCGTTGCTCTTTTCCTCTCTACCTTTAACTATCTCATAACTGATTTCATGCCGTAAAAATTCATTCCTGTTCTATATTTTCAGGAAGCATAATTACTGAAAATAATGCCGGCTGGTGGGCTCCAGCAGTTAATCTGAACGCTTTCCGTGGGCATCAGTGATCTGTTTATTGTCAGCTGTTGACCGGCTGGCTCGAAAGCTGACGCCCACGCCGTTACAACGTCAGGGCAATCTTTCACGCCTCACTTGAGCCGCCTGATGGCGACAATTTTAATTTTTCAAAAAGGCCGTCGGCCGAGAGCGTCCGTCAATTTGCAAGTGTCCGCAGGGTCGAGCCTTAATGGTGTCATCCATCTCTCAAGGTTGCCGCACTGCTTACAGCAATGCGCGTGACTGATGAGCCCTTGTTAACCAGCACCTCGCGCGCCAAACACCACGGCAGCTCGCCCTGAGTATAGCACGGCATAGACGGGTTTGCTCCCCGTCCCTACGAAAGAATAATTGTGTGAAATTCCCATTTCAAGATTCGAGTGGCTTTTATCTTTTGAGATTTAAAAGAGGCTGCTTTGATAATGTCGGATGGTAATAAGCTCTCGAAGCAAAGAACTGCAAAATTAGACAATTAAGGGAAGAATATTGTTTAGATCTCTAAACGAAACATCAGTGCAATGACACTGATAGTATTTTAGCCTTATTTTAGGGAGAAATTGATTATGGAGAGATGGGATTAATGTTGATGGCGTTTCAATTATTGAATTGTAGCACTATGTTCAGTCCCCAGACTACAACTACACAATACACTACTGTTCCTGTTAGCAGTATTGCTGTGTTTTTCTTACAAAATTACCTATAAATCAATATCAGTTGGCATACTGCCAACATAATTACGCCACTTCATTTACTTGAATTTCTGGTCAGATTGTAATATGAAGCACTAGTTAGTAACCTGTTTAAGAATTATCCATCTGCTGTTATTAAACAGCATTTAAGAATTTTCATGAATGAGACTTTTTTTTTTTTAAAAAAAAGATACTCGTTCTTTTTTATTATTTAATTTCACTTCTGCATCTTTGACCCGCAAGCACAATATTGTACTATAAATTGTGCTTCTTCATCATCATAATCAGCAGTGTTCTGCCCTAAGACATAACAGAGCTTTCCGCAATTTGAGATGTGCCTGTATTTTTTTTTATATATAAAGATGATCCTTTTCACCATAATGCGTATTAAAAATCGAAAATCCGGTGCATCTTTCTCCAACTATTCCACCGGATGGAAGGAACATCTCTCCATTTAAGTTATACTAAATGAAATTCCTGAACCTAAGTTGAAAATACAATCGATATTACAGTGCGCTACAAGAGAGGAAAAAATCGCTAAATTACATTGGATTTCCATTCCACTAATCTGGGTTTACCTTTTCTGGTCAACTTACACGGTTTTCAGATTTAATTGTTTTCCTGTCTATCCATAATCAATCCATATCTAAAATTAATAAGGCACCGGCATATAGAAGCAAAATGTCAAACAAAACGCTTGGTGTCATAGAATTACCAGCTGCGATTCACTGAATGTGTACTGGATTCTCTTTACCTCCGGTTGTTCCGACGTTTATTTTCTTAAAGATCTCCTTAACAGATACTTAAAAATGTAGAGCTATACAAATCTTTTCTGTCAAATATGAATCTTTTCTGATCTAAGGCGTTCCCGTTAAAAAGCCTAACGAAAAGTATAAATATTCTACGAATTACATAATGCTTTATACCCAACGCAGTACAAAGAAAAAACAAATCAAAACATTGCGGATGAGTTATAAAAAACTGTTCTTTAGCTATATGGTTCTACTCGCCATGTAAACCAAGGATTTATAATTTTCATGTAAAAATTTTAATTTTTACGGCATCAAAAAACAGAAAGACAGGGAACATTATTAATCATGGGATCACATAAAGTAATCGAACTAAGAGAGCTGAGGGGCGTTACCATTAACAGTAATTCAGGATTCGCTACATAAACAGTTAATGTTCTCCCCCCTTTCCCTTTCCCTACAAGAACATATCACTGTCACAAAATAAACTTATTAGGCGGGAATAGTGAATTGTGAAAAGTCCTACTGAACACAGAAGCAGTGAGTCCTCGTTGTGAACTAAAGAGTTTAATCTTAGGCATTTCTTTCCTCATTTCTTTGTTAATTGCTGTCGAAACCAGATACTGAGCGTTGTGGGTGAGTGGTAACTCTCTGGCCTCGCATTCGGGAAATTGGGAGTTCGAATCCCTGTCCGAGCATCCATGTTTCGGTTTCCTGTGCTGACCGAAATCACTGTAGACGTATGCTGGAATGGTTCCTTCAAAACACCATGACAGAATTTCTTCTGTTCTTTGACCCCGGTCCTTTCCTGCATCTAATGATCTCAAAGTCGACAGGGCTTAAAGGTATAAGGAAAAAAAAAAAAAAAACGAAGTCAAATCGAGATAGTATTTATATATGCCACGGCCACAAGGTCACTGCATATTACATAGGCTACTAGATGACCAACTCTGTGTTGTCAGACTGAGTTATTACACATCAGTAGTAGTGCTCTTATTTGTTAATTACTGATTAGACATTATGTTGCAATAGCCTAAATGAATCTTCGATTTAATTATCTCATTTAAGATAAAACCCATTTCCGGTCTACTGTGTTCTGAAATAAATTAAAGAACTGAAAGGCATGTTTCAAAAAAGAGATGGTTGCTTTACTGATGTACGAATAAAAAACGTGAAACATTCATTAAAAATGATGCCACAAGCTACGTTTGTCAACAGTAACATCTGAAGCATTATTAAAACTTTTTATCATTATCAGTTAACAGCACGAAACTGACGCCTTTGAAACGATACGATTCTCTTGTTTTAAATCACAGGAAGTGTGGTGAATTTAACTAGTAGTCAATTCACATTAGTAATATAAACACCTTTGGCAAAAGCTTGATTTATGTATATGAATACGCTAGAACGCTTTAAATCCCTTATACTTAGACGGTTTATCGGGTTGCGTTAGGTGGGTGCGATAGAGGCGGATTGTGCATCCGGTGAGATACTCTGTCACTAGATCGTCACTACACGAAATCACATTACGCTAACAAAAACGAATGTATCATTTCAGCTTTTTGTGATAATGAATAGATTTTGTATATGTATAGCTGCATGTAAACATAATTATGGACAGAATGTTGTCGTCCAATTACCGGCCGTCTTCTTGTTCACTGCCGAAGTCGCGCAGCTTACATATGCAGGCCGGTGGTTGTCCGCTGCTGATGTGCCGTTTTTAATCAGGTAGCGGGGGCTGCTCTCTCGTGTAGAGGAGGCAGCTCGGCGACTAATTTCACAGCCCGGCTAATTGCAGCGCCCCTGAGACGCTATTAAAGCAACATGCTCTGCAGCCGGCAGACAATTTATTTTTACGGAACTGCTCTTAATTTCTTCCCCTTTTTCTTGGCTCTACTTCCTCTTCTTCTCCTCACCCCCCGCCGCACAGTTCGCTATCTCCCCACCTCGTTTTAAGGAAGCGAAAGAAAAAAGAAGTTGTGTGGTGTGCCGAGCGCAGTTTGAAGGAGGCGACCGAGCGGGCTTATCGTCGGAGGTTTTGTTTATACGGCAGCCTATCTGGCGGTGGGTGGGGCCTCGTTAACATAACGGCTCCCGTCGTCTCGAGGGGTTCATCAACACGAACAAGTGCGCCGCGAGAAAAAGAAAACTTTATTGTAATCTGCGCGCCGCGGCGGAGGGGAGATCGCAGATCAGGTGTCAGCCGGCAACTCGATTAGCCACCGACCACGCTCTTCTGTCAGCCTCACTACCTAAAAATACTCCGTTCCGCATAAAACGTTAACGAATCCTAACAGCAGCGGGTCCACTGCCACGAGGAAACGTGTAAAACCTCGAATCGTAGACGGATGCCTGAAACTGAAACCTGAGGAACAACTTTAATCTTGCTACCATATTCATCTAAACAAGTGAAGTTCATCTCCGTGTCAGTTCACAAGTATAATTTAAGAAAACGGAGGAGTAAAATAAACAATTTTTTATCCCGATATAAATGCAGTGCTAATCTGTTTACCTTGTCACAATACATTTGTATTCGACCAGCCGTAAATATTTTTTTTTGTAGAATCTCTGTCGCATTTTATCCAAAGATCATTCTTTTCAACAAATCAATTCATAGACTGTTATTTACACGCTCCCATAATACCACTGACGCTAAAGTCGTGTCTGCACATTATTTAAAAGAGAACTGAATTAACCTTACGGAGTATTTTAGCGTAGGTTCATTTTGTGTCTCACCTGGCGGCACAGATATTTGATCACTGTGTATAATCTTCTTTACTTCTTAGTATAGCGGAAAACATCAACCATGAAGAACAAAACATAAAAAGGTAGTTAATAAGCTTAAAATCATTGAGGTGAACCAGGATATATCTTACTGGGCGAGGAATTCTTAAAATATGTAAAGCAAAGATTCATGTTACCAAATGTTGTTTCAAACGAGGCGAAAATAGTTCGACAGGGTATTGTATCTGGGCCACTGCTGTTCATTATGTTAATGCATGATTTTGTTACTGCCTTACCATTAGAAGTTATGCTTTTGGCTGGTGAAATAACCTTGTACAGCAGGAGATCTGGACAGAATATGTAGTTGGGATAGTCAACTCTGGTTGAAGTTAAAAGCCAAACACTGTCATTTCGTAAGGTAGGTAGATATGAAAATACAATGAGTTTACGATTACACAGTGTGGAGTGGGTGGAGGATGGAATTGGCTGTCGAAGCCATAAAATCACATATCATTAGTAGCACTGAGACTGTGGTAGGAAGATGTTTTAAAGTCTTGAATTCGTTGGAGAGTTTTATGAGGGGTTGTACCAGGGAAGTGAGCAATCTTGGATACAAAACCTTGGTCGAGGATGATGGGACAATATGGAACCTATATTATGGATATTAAATACAGTAACTGTATGAGGTGCAGCTAGATATTTTCTGCAAAAATTGCTGTAGAATACGATCGCTCATTAATAGCATAAGGAGACAGGTTGGTAATCGTTTGAAGAGTGTGGCTGTGAAAAGAGACTGTTAGGGGTTTACGCGGAATATATTGATGAGGCCAAGGTTGAAGTATTGGGAGTAGAGTGTTCAAGAGGTGAACATGGCTATAAACTAAACATTTCGAGGCAAAGGAGGCAGGTGTTTACTTCGAACAATATAGAAATTTAAAACAATAATTCACATAGTGTGAAACTAGGCGTACAGTGAAATCTTACCTGAAACCTTCTCATGTCACGTGGGTTCCCTGCGTTTTTCAGGCAGTTTTGATTGCACTTGAGGAAAAATTTCAGGAAGAACCTGCAACAGAAAGATAAGGCATATCAGTCATATTCATTTTAAACCTCATAAATTAACAATAAGAGGAAGAAATGTTCTTCCGCATCAATTACGTGAAATTATATAAAAGGGAGGTAAAAAGTTTTTTTATATTACCACTGCGAACGAACCTTGGGTACTAAAGGTCCTACGACGTGCATATAAACCATAAACCGATAAAGACAGAAAATTACCAAATACAAACCAAGTGATAACTATTGATTAATTTGTCATTCGCCGGTATGGTTTGTGCTTTATTGTTTAGTTGATATTTACGAAAATGGATCAAGTGTGAAAAAATCTGTAGTTATATTGTTTACAAACATTCACCTGCGAGAGTCCCTGTTGCATTACGTTTTCGTATTTCCATTGTCATTCGCGCTCTTGAACAGCAAATTATCCTGTCACTGATTGTTCAATAACTAAATTTAAGCTACATCCAAACAGAAACACTGCTTATAACATTCGCTTACCTCCTGCGGGGCTGTACGTGGTCGGCCTTAATCTGATTTAACTTACTTCTATGTTTGGCCTAGATTTTGAGCTGTTATCTCCAGTCCTGCAGTTCACGGCTTTATTAAAGTGACAATATTCCAGGCTTTCGTTTAATACTGCATCCACAAATCGGGCAATATAAAAATCCTTAATCTGCAGTATAACTTCTTCACCGTTACCTTCCGTCAATTCTCTTCCGCCATCACTTATTTCTAATGATCGTAGAGTGTCTCCAGAACATAATATCAAAAAATAGAGATGCAAGTTTTTTCCTTATAGCTTTACGTTTCGTCGATATCGTGATCATTAGAGGCATGGCAGAAATAAGGACAAGAAACGCGCTTTTGAAGGAACCATCCTGGAATTTGCCTGGAACGATTCGGAAAAACTAAGATACGACGAAATCAGAATGAATGGACGAGGATTTAAACACCCTTCCTCCAGAATGCCTAGGCCGGCTACGTAATTTTAACCTTTCTTTATACTACATTTCATAATTTCACGCTCATGAATGTAGTAAGCATTCTTCTCTATAATTTCTGTACACCAATCACAGGACATTAATACGACAAACCTGCCTGGTGGCTCAAAAAAAAAATAATAATAATAATAATATTTTAAAAAAATACCGACCTTCACCTCTGGCATAGCTTATTGTCTAATGTAAAGTACGCCAAAGCGCTTCTGTGGTTTGGAATCCATGTTAAACTGTAGGTCTCCTCTAGGATAGGACTAACAAACTTAGTTGTAACATTGATGCGTGCAGATTCACAGCAAAATTCACGTCAAACAAAGACTGAACGTGGTCCTAGTTGGCCCCAACGAACAGACATACGAGCAAAATACTCAGAAGTCCTCGAACAGGCAGCACTCAGCAGTGAAGAGCATAACAATGGGTCCTGCTATGCGGGGCTTGGTAACTGTAAATTCACAGTGTTTGAGAAGTCAATTCTATCCCACACATCACTTGCAATAGGAAATCTGCTGATATAATTCTGTGTGTAATTTCTGATATCATTGCGTCATTGTTATGGCTCAGGACTACATATTAATCTCCAGCGTAACTTAAAATCAATACAGCGAAAGATCCCTTCAAGCTTCGCTTTCTGCAAGCCAAGCTAACGCTGCACTAGTCACAAGGTGAACTCGGCATGTCACTGTCAAAATTTTCGTATTGAGTTGAAGTTTCTATTTTTTTTTTTTAATTTTTTTTTTTTGCTTCTGGTTTTACGCCTCTTTGACGTCGAAGTCATTAGAGGCGGGAAAGGACCGCGGACAATGAACGGTAAGGAATTCGCCCATGGTCTTTCGAAGGAATGAACCTGGCGTTCGCCTGAATTGCTTTGGAAAAACCTTGGAATAACCAAATCTGGGTGTTGGAATGGGGGTTTGAACCCGAGTCGTCCCGAATGCGAGGCAAGAGCGTTACCGCTCACCAACCAAGCTTCCGTGACAAGATTCTTCGCCTTCTTAGCACTGTTCATTATTTACCATCTTGATAAAAACCTTTCATAATTTCTCCTATAATCCTCTCCTACGTTTAATCTACTATCTTCAAACGAGGTGGAATTATTCACCTTGGTTCCTTACAATACACATTGTGTCTTTACTTCCTGGTATAAAGTAAAATGGAAAAATGAAACAAAATTTCCATAAGGCGGTTAATATGGACGATCTTCATCTGCTCTGTTATATACCGTAACTGTCAATCTTTGATTAAATTCAAAGTGATCAAGGTGTTTCAACGTTGACTTGAAGTGATGCCGTGAAGAAATTGAGGCACGTAATTTCTGCAAGGTGCCCGTACTGACAGTCTGTTGAGACCGGTTATTGAAAGTGAATACAAAAAGCACTAACACAATAACTTTATCGACATACAGCACATTCACGTTTTTCCGAATATAAATTTTCAAAACAGGTTTTAGGTTGAGTGTTACTAGCATTGAATTAAGTTTGTAGCTGTTACTGGCAGTGTACTTGAGGCAAACTAAACAGGAAGTAAAATAAACGAAGTAACAAATAATTATAAAATTCTAAGAGTGAACGTATATTGTTGTTTGCTTAGTTATTTTATTAGCCTCCCTTTTCAAAGCTCCTTACACTACAACTGATGGCCGGTCCCTGACACAGCGATATTACAAATTGAAGCAGCGTGTTTCTGGTTCCTGGCACATCCTAAATTTCGAATACCGACTTACCGTTATGTGATGGCTTTTACAAATCAGATATTTTTGGATCCTATCTTCGTTCCACCCTTCGCTACTTAGTCACTTTAGCGCTCACTGTGATGACTGGAGCTGTACACGCTGACTGGTATAAAAGACATTCCTTGCTCTGTGCAGTTGTTAGCTGAGGGACTAGCTTCCTGTAGTTCTCGTTTCTATGACTTACAGCCAGGCCTTACCTTACCTTTATCGCTAGTGTAAATCACATGATGATAGTTACCTCACTTCAGAAGATATTGCCAAGTTTCTTAGAGTCACTTAGATTGACTGATACCATAACATGCTTCCAGTAGCTCATTTTTTAATTATTATTCTTCACGAGAGAGCCGTGGTTGTTGTACGTCAGAAGGGTGCAGTTGCTGTGACAAGCCTGTTAATGATCCTTGTTACTGCCGACTCATAAACTAATACGGATGGAGTTCGTTTACAGTTTAAACCAACAGGTCTTAATTTTGTACCTACGAAAGTGAAGTGGCAGAAGAATGACGTTCCCCCGGTTATTTTGAGGAATCGAGTAAAGTGCTGAACAGTGTTCCTGGTTTTTTTCTACTAATCTTGTTGAATTCTGGAGTTAGATGGCAATAATTAATGCCATTTGCGTGTTAGAATCTAGTTAAGGTAGCTAATAAGGAGCGTGCATGTTTCGTATCTTGTAATATCCAGGGACAGTGATTGGTATTACAAGTCGCATCTTACGTTTCGACGGAGTGTTGTCAGTTACTATTTTGAACTATGCTTCCTCTAATTGTTATTCACAGTTTATTGGGCGTCATGCCTGTTGGAGCCCTGGGTTTGCCTTACGAGTGTGGTTAGCAGGTTCCGTGCGACCGGCGTGCCTTCTCAAAGAGCCGGCTGAGAATTGGATTCGCGACCACTGTTTGCAGGCAGCCACACGCCCCCGCATTCAACCGCTACAAAGGACAACGACCAGTCAGCCAGCTGGGGCAGCGATAGCTCGCATACACTCGCTCATTACTAATTAAACAAGAACACACAATCAACCGAGTTGAAGTTAATGGAATAAACGTAAGTAGAAGTCGTTGCGTTCTGTAGTATATTTAGTAAATATTTAGCTACTCAGGAGCAAACAGGTAGTTCATGTAGTCAGTACTGCACTGTCGGTTTCATCACGTTGAGCAATTTTAAATTATCAGTGAGGTGTGGTAACTAATACTCAAATGAAATTATTGAGAAATAATATTATATAAAAGGCCAGATACACTACACCGGGTTCCAGGGAACTTAAAGTGAGAACCGAGAAAACCATTGATCCCAAAGAAGAATTTTTATGTAACAAAGTCAGGAGAGGAAAATAAAACAAAGGAGGAACAGGAAGCAGCCCGCAAACAATAAGGAAATAGCAGACTCTTGAAGTGATTAGTTCAGAGTGTATTTGTAAAAGAGGATTAACTACTTCAACGATTGTCATAGAAAATAACAGAAGTTCGTTAGTCCGAATGATGGTGTGAGATCGATAGTATAAGGCACATCACCTGTACATCAGTGCTGTAGCTTTAAATTGCCGTATACTAAGAAAACCGCGAAGTGCGGTTGCGAAATATTCGTTTACGTTTTTCTTTTACCATCTTACCGCAGTTTTTTTCTGTTGTTGTGAATACCGCGAAACGAATTATTGTTATTGGTGGGCTTCCCAGTTTTCGGCTACGACAAATATATCAAACACTTTCTGCATGACAATGAATTGTGGAATTAGCTAGAGAAAATTTATCTTTAATGAGATTTTCACACAAGTTTTCAACAGATGGTGAACTTCTCACTAAAGCACCTTCTGTTAAATTTGTAATTTTCAGAGAACTAAGAAATTCTCTGATGTCATAGGTCACTAATCTGAATGCATATTTAATCTATTTTGTGGTTTTTACAGAATGGGTATGTATGCTGTTCAGTTACTGCTACATATGACAATGAGCCGAACGCTACGATAGGACGAACACCATTCTTACTAGAGAGTAGAAAAACGGAACTGCTAACGTGAACTTCAAATCTTAATTCAAGAAACTGATGCACTAAGGTACTTTCCGAGAGGTTTGGGTTTATATTCTGCACACATAATCCTTAGTTTCATTTTATAAATTCGTAAAATCATGAAAGATAACTAGGAATCTCATGACCGCCAAAGTCAACATTAAGAATCTGAAGTAGTCACTATCAGCAAAATTTTCTGTTTAGCAGGTGAGTTAGAAGACGTCTTCAAGAATTTATTTCCTGCTATGATGCTTCTGCTATTTATTAATTTACATTTCAAGGGGCAATTAGCTCAAAGTTAAAGCAGTGACTTTCAAAAGACAGTCAGTTTTCTTATGGTCTGAGGACACTGACTGTCTTAGTCTTCAAGGAAAGTGTTGACGGTTTTGAAAGGATTATTTCTTTTCAGCTCTGTCCTTGGAGAGAAGCAGTATATACTTAATTGAAGCGCCTACCTCCAGTCATGCCCTCGGTATGATAGATGAATGCTGAGTAGCAGTGTTTGCAAGTGAGCAACCTTCTGTTGGTCACGTTCGCTTGCACCCAACTGCTGGCAACAGCTTGGAGTATGATCCTAGGAGAGCACTACCCGCTCGACACAGAGCCACAGCACTGGTAGGCAGTCTGCAAATGTGGGTTTTCTTAAAAGAAGAGTCGAATGTGGCTAGAAACTCGTATACCCGTATCACGAGGACAGGGAGTAAACAAAGGTTGTTGCGGTAATTTGGGACGATGGCGATGCGTGTGACCCCCTATGCAAGGTGGGCGGCAGACGGCGGAATCAATTATAGGCGCCGTGTCGCAGGACGCCCCTGGTGTAATGACGACAGTCACCCCCCACCCCCAACACTCCCCGACCGCCCACCCATAGGCCCTAATAATTATTTCACGAGGTCCACTCATATTTTTTACGGACATGTTTTTTTAAAGCCGTGCTCCAATTAACAGCAAAGCAGAAAACGTCGGTTTTAGGAAGTATTTTTTTGCTGCCTCTTTTTTTTCGTGTGGAAGCTTGAATTTTTCATCGTGCGCTGTATGTGAGTGTATATGCGTCTATATGCGGGCATGTTTTGTGTCACATGCAATTAAATCAGAACACACGAATTGTGTACGGGTGGGCTTGTACGGGAGAGCGCGCCGCGAGTGTTTCTGTTAACTCCTGATTGTCCGGCCACAAAAAGCACGCCTCACTCCGCGGGCCGGCGAGCATGCGGCCATTTCATTCCCCCGCCCCTCCCTTTCCCACGCGTGTGTTGCCAACATTCCGCGTCGAAATGAAACCCCGCGATTTGGTCCGGCCGCGGTGCTCTGTCAACAGACGCAGGCGGGCATTGTCGCCGGCCGGCAGTTTGTGTCTTGTATAAACAGCGGCCATGTCATCCGCCGCCGCCAAAAGTGATTGTCGTGTTATGCGTTTTATGTTTCTCCTCTGCAGCGGCGGCGCGGCCGTGCATCGCGAAATAAAACACAAGCCAAAAAAAGTACACGGCCGCCCACGGTTTCATTCGAGTTTTCTAGAACTTGTTTGCGGGGCCGAAACAAACCCGGACGTTCGAGTTTCGCGACTGAACAGTTGAAACAACGTGATACTATCTCTAAGTGTCGCTTTAATACGGCCTTTAAAAAACTTTCTCACGCTGTCTGAAAACTGACGGGGCGGTAATTACTTCTAACAACAGTCGGAGGACTAACAGAGGAGGGCAAACACGTTTCTTGTGCAACTGACGGCACGCGGACACACTAACGGGATACTAAAGATACTCAGCCACAACTACAGTGAACTCGATATTAGCAAAACACGGTCCCCTGCATTGTTTGCGTTTAGTCGAAATTGTTACCCAGTAATATCATCATTGCAAGTACAGTACATCTTTATGAGTTAATTACAGTGTACTCAGTCTTTTCCCACATTGAATTTATTTCTTTCACTTCTTTTGATACCTTTCTTCATACACATTATGATCATCATTGGTAAACGATTACTGCCGAACGAAATTCCCCCTCCCTTTACTTATCTGTCACCAGTCTCCACTTTTACCACAGTACTCTGATTTATATTTCAATATAATAATGTGTTGAAAGCTCAGCTAAGCGATAGTGAATTTAAGGACACGTCCCTGTCAGTGGGCGGAGAAGTTGGTTAAGTCCACAAGTATTTTTTCGAAATTCCTCGACAGTCTTTTATCAGGTTTGGATATTTAAGATATTTGGTTTCGTGCCAAGTTGAAGAGTCTTACTCGGAATTGACAGACGCGGCCGAGAAAATATGCATAGGGCAGAGACGAGTTTTTTCAAATTGATTTTTCGTCATAGTTTCGGCAACAGATTTTGAAATGCAATATAATCCTTTCGGGTGTCCAGCCGGATAGTGTTGTATAAACACGTTTCGACATCGAACTTCCCTACATACATTCAGGAATGGCGTACAAAATCTTGAGCTCACTTCGACTCCCGCTCCCCGGCTGCCCGGATGTGCTGGTGGTGCGCGATACTGGTAGGCATGAAGACAGCAGTGCTAGCTGTCGAAACGTTGTGTTTATACAACAGCAATCGGGTGGAAACCCGAGAGGATTATATTGCGTCAGTACACCACGAAAGTCTCCACTCACAACTTTTCAAATATTGTCTATGAATACACATGTGAGCTTGATGTTATTTTAGTCGTGAGCTTAAGAGACAGTAAGTGGATTCTTGCGACGAAGGATGTGGGAAGTCTGCGATAAATGATCACCAAAAAGTTGGTACTAGATAGGAATAACTAGCCGGGTCAGAGAACAACAAATATCGGTGTGGCTGCAACAACTATGAGCGACCTGGCTGGTTGGTGAGCCCTGTCAGTGGACGGGGCATCAGCAGCCGACAACTTGACGACACATCTCTGTCGGTCTGTGAAGGGTTCGGGGGCTCACATTTTCTCCCCCGGCAGCAACACCGTGTGATTCACTCATCAATGGACCTGTGTCTACTTAAACGGAGCACCACATCCACTTAACAACTAACGCCTCTGAATTAAATGAAAACAGATATTAATCACTCGCAATTATCTAAAAAGCAGTCCCAGCTCGTAAACAACAGGGTTAAGATCATCTCTAGCTCATATTTAACATTTAATTTGCTTTGAGAAAGTAGTAAATTATTAATAATAATTGAAAATATAAATTTTTCTCCTTATAATCAATAAATTAGCCTCATTACTTATTTTACAGATCCTTTTGACTAATAAATCTAATCCCATGTGGCATAATTAATAGTTTAAATTATTAGTAAATAAATTATCCCACAAAGAGTAATTTAAAACTTTAACATGTAGCTTAAAATTATTATTCTCTTTAAATTTACAACATCTTGTAACATTTAACAACTCCAAAAAATAGTAAATTTCAAAACGCTATAAATGCAACATTATTTTCTTTCTTTATGGTAATTATATTTACTCTTAAGTCAGAATTGTTTGTGATGTATTATTTTTAGCCTAAGAAATAACTATTTGTGCAATATATCTTCAAATTTTATTTATTAATAATCTATAAAATGAATGCATCATATATTTAAGTACCTGTTTGGGTTTGGTAAGGAGTATGACTGATCACATCATCTTGTTAGCAGATATCGAAAAATTACAGAATGGAATGAACAAAATACTGAAGGAAGTGGTGAAATGTAGCATAAATTAAGAATAATATTAGTTTAAATATAAGAATAGGATCGGACGCGACAGGAGAAGCAAGTGAATGCTGCTGTTTGGTTTGTAACATTACAACTGATCGTCAAAGTAGGTAGATTTTAAAAGCAGAATAGAGAAAAAGAGAAATCCTTTAGTCCAAATATTGGTCTATAACTTAAAAGAACTTTTTAAAACTCTATTTGTGGAGCACAGCACTTAAGTAGGAAGCATGAACTTTAGTATTACCAGAAAGAAGGAAAATTGAAGCATTTGAAATGTGGTACTGTAGAAGGATGCTGAACAACAAGTGATCAGGTGCAGTACGAAATGAACGTGTTTTATAAATGGCGGGTGAAGAAAGCAGTTTGCAGGAGAGACAGGATGGTGGGTCATATTTTGATACCCGCGGTTTTGGTTAATTTGTTAGTGGAGGGAACAGTCGAAGGTAAGAACTGTAGAGGAAGACAGATATTAGAATATATGAAGCAGATAATTGAGGACGTGGATTGTAAGGGGTATGTTGAGATGAAGAGATCAGTGCAAGATAGGAAGCGATTGAGGATTGCATCAAACCAGTCGAGAGACTGAAGACAGCCAAAAAAAAAAAAAAAGAGAGAGAAGAGAATAATACGTTATTATCTTTTTTGTCTGGATATTAGTCGGAATAATCTTTCAGTTCCTTTTTCTCTTAGTAGATTTACTGATTCTCTGAGAATTGCATGTTCACCTAAAAGTACTGGTTTTTTAAGTTTAAATTAAATTTAAGTTAAATCTGCCAAATCCAGACCATAGAATTTATATCCCAGAATGTTACGAATGATGTCATCATTCTTATTTTTTTTTTTTTTTTATCGCACTACAACCACAGTTTCTCCCGTGGTTAATTCCCGTATCGTCTCTTACTTCTAAAAACACTATCGTCACCGTCAGACAACTCTGGTGTATACAGCTTCCATCCGTCTGCTCCTTCTCTGAGCAAGCGAGAGGTTTCCGATACAGCAGCTCTAACATTTCAATCATTTACAAAATGTTTTTGTTTCCTGTACCTGTATGCCGTATCTAATTTCACTAGAACAATGTTTTTATTTACCACTCAATACTTCGCTGGGAATGATTTATATTTTCCCCCATTCATAGTTTATTTAATTCATAAAACATAGGCACCACTGCCTTTCTCCTTCGTACCAAGTACTTCGTCCGTGATCTCTGATTCGTCAAATTGAATTCTCGAAGTCTTATGGTTGATCGTTTCATTTTTCAAGTGTTTTGGCTACCTCTGTATTCAATGTGCTATAATCTACTGCAGCCGAATTTTCTTTTCGCAATTATTCTTTAACATCCATTTACAAATTCCTTTTAATATGAGGTACTTTTAGTGTGTTAAAATCCATATTCTTTGTTTCAAGCATTAAGTTAATTATTTGTCTTCTAGAATTTCAGATTGCTCTTCATACTTACCGGAGTGTGTTTCCACCCAAAACCTTGGACACATATTCCTCATTTTATATAAAATTATGTGTATGGTATCTTCTGTATTCATTCAGTGTGGTTTCACGTAAATATTTCTCCTGTGTATTATTATTTGCTGCTGCTGGTTTAGAGATTCCAAAAACTTGTAACATTTATGTCATTAGTTTCTTAATAAGCAGTGTATGATTGGGTTATACCTGGAGTTTTTCAGTCACAATGTCTCATACATGGAATCGAATTTGCCCTCTGCTTGAAAGAAGCTGATTATCGGCATCCTCGTGACTTTTCTGATCCTTTCTTATTATTACTCATCTGTGAGTGTTGTCACCCAGATGCTTCGTTACAGCATCTACCACCCAGAGCAACTTTTTTAAGTCTTCTGTCTCAAACTACTGATATCATGAATTTTACTATCTTTCAGTCTTTTTGCAACACGTCCTCGGAACTTTTCGATATTGATGTTCCCTCGCACTGTCAGCTTTTCCACGTTGTTATCATTCCTCTTATAATGATATAAAAACCTGTAATTTTTTCTTTTCCATAAATTTGCACAATCGATTCTTAATTCCAGTTTCTTGGTTAACAGAATAGTTTGATCACCTGGATGTCCATCATAATCGCAACATCCAACAACACATTTCTAACACAATAATGCGGTATTTATGTTTTGCTTTAACTATCCAACTTCACCCCCCTTTTGGACGATTGATAAAAGAAGTGACTGAACTAGACTCTTCTTGGTGTTGATGGTTATTGCTCTGTCTTGTTATATTCTGCGTTGCTTCTGCATAACTGCATGTCACAGAATAATGTGCCTCGTGAATCATTTTCGTACTGACCGTCGTCATTTGCTGGAGAACCCAGATAAGTGAACTGGAAAACTCTTTGTATCGAGTCGCTCTGCCTTATGATATTTTTCTGTCTATAATTCGTTTCCATATTTAATGCGTTACTTACAAAATTTACGAAATAAAAAGCAGTGATAGATCTCTTCAGGTATGAAATGATACGAGAATGTGTTTCGATGAAAGGAAAAAAACGCTTACATATCGACATTTTGCACGTAAATATCCGATTAAAATGAAATATTACACCTACAATTTACTTTCTGCATCAGAACTTTATTGAGCGTGGTTGTTCAGTAAGGCATGAGAAATAACGAAGTTGGTAACGTATCGTGTATCTAGATATCCTTGAAACATTCCTCATTCTATAGGTAGAGGAGTTGTTCCGGGTTATTAGCATCAAGGTGGTGCATCACCTCATTGCTCATAGCAAATCGAGATTTCTTAAATGTTTGATTTCAAGGCTGATCGAAGGACGGTGCAAATCCAGTTATGTGTCCGGTTCTCTTCATAGACTTAAGCTTGAACACCTTTTTTTTTTATAGGGTTTCAGATGCGGTTTCATTAAACATGTATAGTATGTTGCACCTTTGGATGTAAATCTAGTGAAGTTCAGAACTCAAATGTACGCCACAAGAGCGAAAGTAATGCCTGTGTTTTTCTGTGTTTTAAAAGTATCTTTTCCGATGGTTTTCTTATCGTATCAGCACTAGCACCACATTGAATCAAAATCATAATACTTGAGAAGTTTTGCTGCAGAATAACGATTCTATCATCTGAATCAATTCCTGTAAAGTTTAAAGGTTGTCAAGTTCTCTTCATTGCGGTAGTCTCCCCGGTTATGTCAGTATTACGAAGAAGACTTTGTTCTGAAAATTGTCACGTGATTCCTGATAGGCGAAAGTCGGCATTTGTTACGTTGTTTACTGCCGCGACAAGAAGTTAGAGTGTTAGAAATGTCTCTTTCTGTATACTGTCAATTCGCGTTGGCAGCGCCGCCAGGTGCGAAAGGCGGCCAGGTGCTTTATCTCGGGCGATACGGCATCAAAGAGAAGTGATGCGCCGCACTGTATTCACGCTGGAGCCACGCTATTAAAACGGGCGCGAGCACTCGCCGGCTGCGCTCGTATCTGCGCCCGAGAACGCTCTCCCGGCAAATCCAATTCCCACCTTGACAATGGCGCAGAAAGAGATCCATTATTTACACTTTGACCCCCTCCTCCGGGCCAAAGCGCGTCTTACTGCGAGGGGTGGGTCGGCACAGAAAAAACTATTACCCGTCGCATTGACTGCAGCCAAATTTCGTTCGGGATTAGATAAATGGCGGGGTGGGCTGTGTCTCGTACGTGGGTCGCTCTAATGGAGCCGCCTGACTCACGGCGACAAGTGATTCACGCTACCGCACATCCGCAACGCTCTTTGATGTCCCGCATGAATAATAAACACCGGCTAGACGCATTACGGAAAATAATGCCTCTATAGCCTTACTCTAATGAGTGAGACCGAAACAATTCCTTCTTCAACTCTAAATATAGATAAATACTGATGTACACAGCTGTTAGGCGCTGTTGGCATTGTTCTACTCAGTGATTCTCTTCCTATAGGTGGCAAAGGATGCTATCAGCCGGGCGCTCGAAATGGCTCCAACTCATTGCTTGAGTAGAAAGATTGTGGTGGGTTTCAGCAAACGGATCATCTTGGAGAATTATCTAGGCACCTAAACGATTTTTGTTTTATATCAGGATGAATTTATTTATTCGACGATCGGAAAGTGGGCATTGCCATCTTCAGGTTTATTAAAATGATCGAAACTATTCGTCTTATAATTGTAAAATTTCATTAAACTATGTTTGGTTTCATTGCTTATGATTTTCGAAGTAATAAAAGCATGGTAAAACAAAATTTAAATTTCTAAGTAATTTTCACCATTAATCTATTTATTTCTGTAGTAAGTTTTTCCACAGTTCATTTTTATCTGTAGGAGTGGATTTTCTATTCGGGTTTTCTTTTTTCTTAAGATTAGATCAGTTATTTGGATTAAAGATTATATAAAGTAAAACCGTTCCAAAACAAATATAACCTTGCAGTTACTTTACATTCCAGATATTTGTAATGGTGTGAAATTAATTACAGTATTAAGAGAAGGAATAGTTATAAAGTCAGTAGGCGTAACCCACATTTTCGCAGTGCCAATAGTGATTCTAAAGAGATATTGCCATCGTATTTGTATGTAATCATTTATTTTCACTAAGTATCTTATTAGCTGGTAAGCCTTTATTTAATTTTCTAGGATGAAAATAGGACAATTAATGAAAAGAAACATACCATGTACGTTTCAATGTAGGAAGATTCTAAGCCAATGACCAATATTAACTTAGTTAACTTATCAATACTTCAATTATTCGGTAGCAAATACAGTTCTTCCATATTATTTAAGGTAGAAAGTAAAAGACGAATTACAACTCTATATTCAGTGTGACGAGTGATTTTGAAATATAAGTAGGAAGTAGTTTAACTCTTAAACAAGATCAAATTACTTTTTTTTTTTACTATTAATTTTCTGAATCTGTTTTCTATACGGTTGCTATTAAATTCATAAGAAATTGGATGTAATGCAGTAAATTTTAAAAGACAACTTCTTTTAATTCTTTTTAATAGCCAAAGGGAATGTACTGCATACTGTATTTAGCTTCTTAACTGTTAATTGTCATGTTATAACTGTTATGTGTAACCTTCAGAATACAGTCGTGGCTCTGTCACGCCAGCAGTCTAACCGCGTACATCTGCCTCCTGGGATATCCGAATGTCGGGAACAAAGCCGATCTGTTAAACAATGTCTCCGGCAGGTAATTGTCTCCATTACGCAGGCAGGCAGAGCTGAAGCTGTGTCCACAGCGAGCGCGACTTTTCTAGGGTAAACACTGTGCGAGCACCGTAAACGTAGCGAAGGAGCCGGCAAGACCGTATCAGAGCGTCGCCTTTGTCGCTGCTCACGTAGCCGTGCTTAACTCGCACACACACACGCGGGCGCACCGCATGTACACACACCGCCTCCTCCCCGGCCACTTGCATATGTATGCGGATGACAATCCTCCATAATACACTGGAGGAGGTTTGTTCAAATATTAGAGCCGTCCCCATCCACCTGCGGCCGATCTCCTTTCTTTGACGGCAGATTATCCGCGAGGGTTGTGCGACGCCGTGTTTGCACTATGTTCGCCGGACGGGTCTTATATCGGCTGTGCTCCGCTCGGACGTGTTTAACATCCATTACTCGCCTCACCGCACCAAGAACTCCTTCCTTAGCTCCACCCGCTCCCGGCGAACACACCTCCTTGTTTATTATTCATTAATGAGACACACACGGGCAGTGCGGTTATCCGATTCGCGACGCAGTGGGAGACCACAAAGTTCTTGTTTGAAAAATACAAAATGATTTATAATCTCAAAGACATTGACTTTCAACGAATATCTCTCCCATCATAGTCATACTATCGTATAAGCAAAAGTTTCAAACATGTTATTTTCGTATTGTGTTATTCAACACTTCAAGAAAAGCTTAAAAAAATTTAGGATGAAATTTAGTTTTATAATACTACAATCTGACAGATGATAGAATTTAACATAACCATACAATCCTTCTTTCGCCGTCTTCCAACAGAACTTAGAAATAAAAATTTGAATTGGACTGGTTCTAAAGTAACTAACCACAGTTTAAAAATTAGACATTAGGATATAGATTTGCGAACGGATACGTATCACATGTACCTTCATAGGTAGAAGGAATATTGATGTCCACGACAATAAGCTCTCAGTTGGCATGACCAAAATATGATTAAAAGCTTTAGAGTATTTTTAACAGTGGAAAATAGAATTAGATCATTCTATTGCTCTCTGTGACAACTTTGGCAACCATCCAGGAAGAAATCATTTTGTGGCCGAAATTAGTTGAGAGGCAGTCTAATTTTATATGAGTTAATTTATTATTTTACAATTCACAGACAAAAAGAATTAATTCCATTTAAGCTACCGAATAAGTGTAAAACACAGCATCTGCTTCTTAAACATTTCTTTTGTTACGAATTTGTTGGTTCTAAATGTTACATCTGTTGTGTACACAGTGGAAAATTTGTGCCAAATATCGGCTGTACTCCGTTTGCCCGTGGAGAAAGTCACCGGTTTCGTAACTCCACTCTACTTTAACAGTGAGTCAAATATTTATGGAAAACCTAGAAACCTGTACATTTTTTTGTATTAACTTTGCCTGTCACAAGTGATCACAAAATGAAAGGTATACTAATTACAGGAAAAAACACACAGTGTGATACGCTAATACCGTAACAAGTTCTTTCTGATAACTAACAGTTAAAGGTAGATGTAGCTTAGATATGTTTTGTAATTTCAAACGTACAGTAAATTTTGATATCATCAAGATCATAAAGCGGTAGCCAAAGGGATATTAATCGCAATTAATTTCTGTGTCGCGGAACAGGCAACACTGCCGTGACCCACAGAGGGAACATACCACTTTGCTGACTGTGCACAGTGTCCCACGGACAGCAGCAGCAGGAGGCAATTGGAAAATCAGCGGCGGAGGATGGGGGCGAACAGGACAGGGATTGGCCGTGTAATAGGCTGCGGAATTAACTTAACATCCGTATCGAATGGCGAGGAGCCGGAGTTAATTGGACGGAAGGGAAGCGCCGCGGCGCTTCGATCGCTATCGGCGTCGTTTGTCTTGGACGGTGCAGTCAGCAGCCACGACCGAGGCAGTGCAGCTGGACGACAGCTGGACTCCAGTCGCTAGTGGCTAGGGGAGACGTGCCACACACCAAATCACTGACAAGCTTACCCACAATTCTCATTTGCCACATTTAATTGTATTTTTTGCACCGTAGTGTGGTTGTAGTTATGAAGTACGGTACGGCGTAAACTCCATTTTATTTAGAAGAATTCTTCACTGGTTTTCTGCCGGATAATTTCATCTTTTCACAACGTTTCGGCAGTACCTACTGTTAATTCTGTGTCGTTGCAGTGGCTTCGATGTGACAACTCACCTGATGAAGGCAGCGGAGGTTGCTGCCGAAACGTTGTGGAAGGAAGAAATTATCCGGCAGAAAATCCGTGAAGAATTCTTGCAGTCATATGCCTGTAAAAACTTAATCCTCACATTCATTTTATTTAGTAGTTTTATTTTTTTTTTACAATATTTCACAAACATGTATACAGCCCTTATACCACACAGACGCATTACCAATCGAACCGTCAGGACAACACTTGCGCAACTTTCCGGCCCTGATGTAGGTCTCGATCCTACAATGATGCTATTTTAGTTTGATGAAATGTTCCATACCTAGAGCAATAGGGGAAATAAAGCTGAGAATATAACTTAATTTTATTTTTTACTTACAATTGCGACTTTCCTATGGCTGAACAAGTCTGTTCCATTCTATTTTTATTATATACATAGGCTTGACAGCTCGTCGACGCCATTAGAACCAGGATGCCATGTGGGAGTCCAAACGGGAAGGAATTCGGCTAAGGCCTCTTAAAGAAACCATCCCATTATTGGCCGAGATGAAGTTCCTAAGATCAATGCTACAGAAAACCAGAAGAGACAAGATCAGGAATGAAGTGATACTAAAAAGATCCCAGTCAATGAAACCCTCCAAGAAAAAATTTCCAAAGCAAGATTGCGATGGCTGGAAAATGTCAAGCGGATGGACACAACAAGAACAGCGAGAATATGGCTGGAAAAGTAATTGAAGGGTTAAAGACCAAGAGGCTGGCCCAGAAGGAGATGAATTGATCTTGTGAAACTGGATCTACTGGAGAAATGTGGAATCATGGTCTAGAATCCAAGAAGAGAAAACGGACAGGGAGAGGTGGCGAGCGCTCTTACACCACACCCAGGAAACTGGAGACGGAAGAATAAGAAGAAGATGATGATGGTGACATACAGCATTGGGAAAAATTAACGGCGCGTTAAGCGTTTAATCTGCGTTCTGTGTGTTTTGATTTGTTTGTGGAATGTATTGTTTTTCAGATGGAAATTGCTCCAGCATCTGGAATCGTGGATGCGCAAAGTAACCTGAAATTGTAATAAGCACGAAGGGCAAGCAAGCCCAGAAATTTGAATCTGGCCCCTTTTACCCTCCCTTTGTCTTTACAGTGTATGGTTATACTGGCGGCGGTTGTCACTTCACTTAGCGATATTTTTGAACCTTGGTATATAATATCCTTTACTGTGACTCAATATCACTGAACCATTTTATTATTCGTAAATGATCTGGAATATTTTCCTGTCCAGATTGCACACTGTAAGACCTCTGCTAAAATATCCAGTACATTTAACCGAATTTGATTCCCGGTGGAAGCAACATTATTTAGTGCAACTAAGTTTTTCCTTCTTGCCTACTATTACAGAATAACATCATTTAAGACCTGATGATAAAAAATTCGATACTCCTGTATGGTTTATCAGGTTCCTGCACCAAATTTGATGATGCTGAGAAGGCATATCACTAGTATAATCATTTACTATATTATTAATTGTACTTCAATCCCTGATCCCCCATCTCGCAATCTTTCAAATTAAGAATGTTGAAAGATTTGCTATGGTAGATATTGTATAAAGTGATATTTGTGTTCGTTTTATACCTTAACTTCATACTCAGAAGCCGGGAATGTGTTAAAGTCAGCTGATCGTGTGACGTGGAGTTATTGAGGCCCCCGGAATCTGCCGAATAAACTTTGTTATGGGAATGGATACACATTGGCAGTCCTAAAACGGTACCATGTTTCCACTTCTGATTTCAAGAATTTTTTCGTCGAAAATCAATCCTCCAGGAACTATATTACGTTTCATTTACGCTTGGCTTCTGAAGACCCGATAACTACATAGTAATAGTTACCATCCGTGCTTCCTAATGCATCATGTTTCCGATTGCCACAGGATGAATACGTTCTTGCTTACCATACACAATAATTTGTGATGAAAGTCACACCGCTCAATCGTATTTGCTCACTGTTACGGCATGGGTTAGTTCTTTGATATATACCCTGATTCTTCAGGGTTTTTTTATGCACAGAAGTTGGTGAACTTGTGCGCA
>JARYHS010009235.1:0-24996 GCA_031002005.1 Vandiemenella viatica
TTCAATTCGGTAACCTAGAGTGGTATCCTAAGCATTTCTATGGATACTTTCCTGACTAACTATTAACTTTGCTTTTTACTGCCTCCGATCGGAAAAGAATGACCCATCATGGCCACGCCTTCTTCTGCCAGCTTTTTACTTCAAAATCCTTACATCCAATTCTCTATGTATTTAGGGTTCTTTTAACAAAGGTAGAATTTCAACAACCTGAGACCATAAAAAAAAAAAACAGTAAAATTTTTATAATAATTTTTATAGGATTTAAAACATTATTATTACACCCAATTTCAGATATTTTTTTAATTATGGTGCTTAAATTTAAAAAAAAAAAAACAGAATTTTACCATCGATATATATATATATATATTATTTTTTTACCAACGTCCTTTTGATATCTCATTTAACATGATTTCAAACACACCTTTTGTGAAAAATGACTACATTTTATTTGATTGATTTTTAAAATGCATTAAGGAATAAGTTACTAGATATATGTAGTACTTTTAACACAGAAAATCTTCAAACCTAAATTTTTAAACCCTGCATCCAAGATAATAAAGAATTTTTACAAGGAGGATTTTTTCCTTGACAACTGTAAAATATAGGATTTTTAGTTCCGTACGCTTTTTTTGCACGACTAACAAGTTTTTTATCTCAAGTTCATTACTAAAACTAATTTTAAAAAATCATCCTCAGTTTAAGCTAGGTTTGCTTTGCACACAAGCTTTTCAATTTTCTTATCTCTTCACTCTCTTCGTCACCAATAAATTTTCTTATTACACCAGTGTTCTGGATTTTTTTTTGGCTCAAGAAAAATATCATAACCACTTTTAAAAATGATCATTATTTGCGATTTATCTTGTAACTGCTTTTTTTTTCATGAAAAATGACTTTCGTCCGAGTAAATTAAAGAAATTTATAGATTCCGAAATTTCTTAATTTTATTTTTCTTTAAAATTATGATTAAGGAATCTTTGATTAATATCTAGAACTTACAGTTGCGTTAGGGTTCGCTTTCATAATTACTAGAAATAGCACAAAACATACACATGTCTATGACCACAATTTTCACTAATTTTACCCTTTAAGGTATTATTTAACACGTTCTTGCAAGCCTAGATCATGAGGTGTAAGAGAATGTAAAATACAAGATTATCATAAATAACCGAAGGGATTTCACAAATTTACTGTAGCTGTATTATTTGACATATTGTATCATAACTTTTCAGACATGCAAAAAAACTTGAAAACTTTTGCAGCCACGTTTCAAATTTCTTCCACGACAGCGCAGTCATTCAAGATGGCGATGGATCGGTCGTGGTGGGGATGATGATCAACAATTCCCATCATGGCCTCCCCGCTGTCCCGACCTAATCCCACGTGAGTTTTTAGTGTGGCTTTATGGGAAAGATTCAGTGTTTAAGCCACATATACCAATAAATCTGCGAGCATGATTTAATTTCAATTGCGAAGAAGTACACGCGCTTTTGTATTAATTATTATTATTATTTTACCACATACTTGCGCCTGCCGTTTACAAAGAGCAGCTATAAATTCTTCCAGTGGTTTTGGTAAACTGTCTATTATTTCCCTTGGTAATTTATTCCACTCCCTAACCTACAAAAGAAAATTTTGCGACTCCCTTTCGCCTGAATTCGTGTGCCACCTTATGATCATGGACATCTTTTCCCCTCCACGTAGAACTCCTAATCCTTCTGCTATTATCAATCGCTGCATTACCGCGATTATAAGCCTCTAACTGACCTCCCATCCCAGTTCCTTCAGCATACCAGATTCACAGGGACATGTTGCACCGAGTATGAGGAGAACTTGATATCTGCAGATTCACTAAGGGAACACATACAGACCACGTGTAATACGGAAAAAAAAACTTTTGCGTTTTTTTTTTACATGACTGTATGACAGTGTATGACAATATGTCAAACAATATGTCTACAATAAATTTGTGAAATCGCTTCAATCATTTGTAATAATCCTGTACTAATGCATAAACTTTTGAGTGTTTAATTTCCTGTACTGCATATTATTTCCGGTGGTGTTCTGTAACAGGAGTGTAGAGACCAGCTCTAATTAGAGGTGACACTTTCCCCTCGCGCACACGACACAATGTTACTTTCTCCTGCACTCAGCGGAAAGACACCTGTTGGAAGGACCCTTCCGGACTCCAGTCACGTAAACAACTGACTTCTCCACAATGAAGTAAATTCAAGATGGAAACGGTTCGTACCTTACAGTGGGTAACTGTAAGAGTACAGAACTGTTGGAAATTGGAAGCTGCCTTTCCTTGGTGGATCTCTGTCGTTGAATACAAACGTTTCTTTATTCCCGCAGGCGGATGCACTGACTTGCCAACAGCAATAGAATCCATCTCTGGTAGTTTAGGCCAACATAGGGTAGTAACCCGACGCAGGGACGCATTTAGGGTCTGTAGGCCCCTAGGCTATCCCTGCCGTGCGGGCCCTTTAGAATTTGTAGGCCCCTAGGATATACCTTTCGTTCGATTCCTTTAGGATTTGTGGGCTCCTAGGCTATCCCTATCGTTCGAGTCTTTTAGAATTTGTAGGCCCCTAGGCTATATATGAGGATAACTTACTGAAGAATCGAAAGTTCGAAACGTGTTTTCTGTATCGTTTCCGATACTGAGGTGAACATGGTTAGCAAACACTGTTTTTGCCCCTACGTTATTGATGTGAAAACGTCTATTCGCTCGTTAAGTATAGTGTTAGCTGGTCGACCGGTCGAACTTTCTTCTGTTAAAAAACACCATCAGATTTGAATCGCTAATAACTACGAGACTAATAGAGCGTTAACAATGGTTGAGTTCACAACGGGTAGGGGATATCTGTACGAATTCGTTGTGCAGCATTAGTTATGCCCGTGACGTCATGGGACTAGTGTGAGTGCATGCTGCCGATTGTTTGGAATTAGCGTTGTGTAAAGTTATGAATTAGTGAAGCGTGAAAACGCGTTCAGCTGGGACGTTGATTCAAGTGGCATTGTGGACAGCTCGCGAAGCGCTACTAGGAGCCAAAGTGAGATAGTAAAAACATTTGTCTGAATATAAGTATAGATAGTAAATTGAAAATTACAAACAAACAAAATCCCATATGAACCGTAAATATGCTTGAAATGTCAGAAAACACAAATTATAAGAAAGCACCCGCCAAAAAGAACCCAAGAAACCTAAAAAGTCAGGGCAGAACAAATGCGAGAACTACAGCAGCGCTGAAAATAAAACAAAATGAAGTGAACGCGTGTTACTTCAGCTAGGACAGACCTCTGATACATGCGATAAACTTGTAATTTATCTATTCAGTACTTTGTATACTACTCTATAAAACACTGTATTAAAGACATTGTAATTAAATTACGTATTAATACAAAACACTTGTTATGATTTTATCAGGACGTTTTCACGAGAAATCTACAGCGCAGACCCAAACTACGAATGTCTGTTATTTACTATCTCAAATTCTTCGTGTGTAATTTCTCCACATGCCTGTTTTCCCTTTTTCGGATTTAAATTTTTGACCTTCATTTTACGTATCAAATACAGGAGTTGGAGAGGGTGCAAAAAAGGGCTGCTAGATTTGTTTCTGGAAATTATCGCAGAATGCAATCAGTGACAGATATGATAAAGGAGCTGGAATGGGATTCATTGCAAGACAGGAGGAGGATGAGGAGGGTAGTGGGAGTGTACAGGGCGTATACTGGCGATGAGGCATGGAAAGATATTGCAGTAGGCATGAAAAGTAGTGACCGAGCGTGGTGGGTGAACGGTTAACGTTCTGGCCTCGCATTCGGGAAGACGCAAGACACGGGTTCGAATCCCCGTCCGGGCATCCAGATTTGGGTTTTCCATGGTTTCCCAAAATCACTCCAGGCGAATGGCGGGATGCTTCATTCAAAAAGGCCAGGGCCGAATTCCTTCCAGTTCCCGCCTCTAATGACCTTAGCTGTCGAACGAGGCATAAAGCCATAGGTAAAAAAAAAAAAAAAAAAAATAAAATATTGCATGGAAGGGAAAAGATGACCATGACCACAAGCTGGCACTCGATTTCAGGCACAAGGGTGTGGGAACGATTCTATTTTTAGGTAAGGGTGTCAGGGATTGGAATGAGTTACCAAGAGAAATGATGAATTATTTACCGAAAACGTTGACAGAATTTAAAGATAAAATTTGTAGAGGGCAAATGTAGGTGGCTGCAGGATAGGGGGAAGATGGGGGTTTAGGGAAATTGTCACCGGAGTATGTGCTCCATTGCAATTAAATAAAATTAAACTGTTTCCGTATGTTTGGTAGAATTCCTTGATAATTTGCTCCAATCCCTGGCTCCCTTACCTTAGCCTACCCTCACGAAGGAAAACTTTCCCACCCCCTTGTGCCTGAAATCGAGTAGTCGTGATTAAGAGTGGCGGACATCAACGAGGCATCCACGGGTGATATTGAAATCAAATCTTGTTATATGTTGTTTAAATATTTTGTCGCGATAAAAACAGTTCGCACACGTAGTTGTTTTAATATGCTTTTACTGATTATTAAAGCTTGCATACTCGGTGCATTGTCCAGAAACAATTACCCCTCTAAAGTTCATGGTGGTTTATTTCACGTAACATACACTCTGTCCATCACTACTACTAATTGAATTGACTCTATTGACCGTGGATAAGGATATCGAGAAACTTCGTCCCCTTCAGGTTACATACAGGCTCTGACCACGCTTCGGTTCGACAACCTGGTACACACAGTATCGGCCACAAACCCTACAAGCTCAAATGTGCTCCACTAAGCACATTAAAAGGACAGCAGCATTACCCTTTCAATAAACAATAGGAAGCCGGGCACACATTGCTATTATAAAACCGCCGCGCTCCAAATCAGCGTCATGCATTCGCGAAAGCCAGCTTCAGGCAAGTACTGAAGGGGCAGCATTTACTTGACTTTTCGTCACTTTATAATTACTAATAAAAGGACGCCTGGTCGGCGATACTAATACAATAAGCCGCGCCCTACCTTAGCGTCAGGCATTCGCAACCGCCCGCTTCATACTAACTCAACAATTACTTTTCTACAACAATGTATCGTGAAGTACCTGATCCTTTAGAAATAATAACTTCCAAAGTGTTTCATTAAGCCAGAATATTATCAAAATACATTAATCCACTTTTTTTTCCCCCCTTTAGCTGATCCAATACTGTGTCGTCACAATTTTTCTACATCTATAATCCGCAACTTCCAAAGTTAGGTGCGGAAGAGAGTGCTTTGCACCAAAACTACGTGCATTCCAATCCCAAACAGAACAATGGAAGATAAAATTCGTATAAACATCAGTACGGCGCCTAATTTCTCTAATCTTACCCCTCCCCTGTCATTGCGACCCGAATAGCTTGGTGGAAGAAGTATTTCACCGACTCATAAATCAAAAGAATTGTTCCACGTTTACAATAAATTAAAACGAAACGTACATACGTCGTCCGTCTGCCAATCCCAGCCTAATCTATGTATCAGTTCTGTGACGAATTCGTAAGGACTGTTAAAAGCAGCCACGAATCGAGCGGCTCTCCTCTGTACTTTCAGTCGACCTCTTTTGATGAGGATTCCAAACTGCACGACGGTTATACATTAATGTGGACACCCGAAAGTTTTGTACGCTATCTCCATTGAAAGTAGAGATGGGCAGGTCCGAGATTTTAAAGGATTCGGGTCCGGATGTACATCCAGCGCTGCGGATCTGCATCCAGGTTCCGTGTCCGGCGGACCTGTATGGGTGCGGCTCTGCAATCGGGCGGGCGGAGTGTACGGCGGAACTGGATGTGTACGGACCTACATCCAGTAATACATGTCCGGCGGAGCTGTATGGGTCCGAACCTACAATCGAGCGTATGGTGGATACAAATCCGACCACGAACAGCAGTATGAGTTATATCGTGTTTATCTAAAATTTCTATGGGCTTATTGTAAGAATAAAATGAAATAATTTCTAATAATGTTTAAATACTACTAATTTTTTTTTTTAAATCGAAATTCTTTGTTATTTTTTTTTTTACTAAAAATGAAATTATTCGAGACTCAACATTTTGAGATAATTATTGCCTTTCCACAATATACCAGCTTAAGAAACAGTGTATTATAAATGAACAAAAAACAAAATTGCAAGTATAACTTATTTTAAATTGTGAGCGAGAAATTACGTGAGATTTGTTCTTATATTATGTATAGTGTTTTCCTCTGTATACTTTGTGAAACTGTTTGATTGAGTGAATAAAACATTGTCGTGAGTGCTAAATCGAGTGCGATACAATGCATTTTAATTAATTAGTAATATTTATGTTTTGCCAGCTACCGTAAAGTGTTTTTGGTGCTTTCAAAATCTTTATTTTATTTTGTGCAATTTCAAAAAACTTTTAATTTCTTAGCAATTTTATTTCCAATTTAGTTTAAAGTATTTTTAAGCAAGATTTAATTCTTGGTAATAATAACCGATTGTTTGAGCCATTGTTAGACGTTCTAGAAACGGCTGGATGTGAGTTTTTTTTTTTTTTTTTTAATGTTGGATTATAAATTATTGCTGTAAAAGCGGTCAGCAGAGTCGCTCGCAATAATGCCACATAATCATATTTATATATACATTACTAGCTGTTACCCGCGACATCATACGCGTGGATTTAGGATTTTATTGCTAGAATTGGATATACAAAGCTGAAAATTATCTAAGATGTCCCAAACAACACTGAGTCGGCATAATATAACGGAACGCCATCGATATACCATTCTACCTTCGAACCTGTCTCATGACTAAAACTTATTCATATCGGAAAAAAGTATCCTATTTCGTTCCTAAATATACAAAGTATTTCCTTGCCACCGGGATACACATATAGTCGTCAAAACGCAAAAAATGATGGAAACTCACTTTCGCATATACGATATTATTAGTTTAGATCACACAAAAACTAACTGTGGAACCAGTATACCGTAAATAAAGTAAACGCTTAGGGCACTATTCTACCGCCAAAGGCTTGCCAGAACATGGTATCCTTACTATAAAATCCTAGGCTAGCTCAAACTATGAAAAACAATTCATAAAAATATATGCGGCCAGTGGGATTTGAACCCGAAGCCACGGTGAAACTAACTTAATAAACAAGCTATCCTATTATAGCTGCATACTGCTGCGCATTACAAATACAGTTAGATATTATGCGTTTGTCTTTCAGTTAAATAGTCTTCATAATTTAATGGCAATTTGTTCTTATCTATACATAATATAGTATCCCATCTCGATCCTAATGTCAAACAGCATCTCCATGTCAAATTTCATCACGATCGGAATATCCGTTTAGCACAAGAAATGTAACAAACAGATATAAAGACAGACAGAGTTACTTTCGCATTTATAATATTAGTATAGATATGTATAATGTTCCTTGGAAACACTACGAACCGTGTTTCTGCAATAAAGAGATGTTAAATGTATTATCTAATTTGTCTTTAAGCCATCAGAATTGAGAAAGTTAAAAATTCTAGAGACTTTGTGATTAATCAAACTGAACGTTAAAAGTTTAATAAGACTGCAACGCATTAAAATCACAAGGTAAATTATAAGTCCATTCTTATTTAGCACGTAAAACACTCCTCACCTTACAAGCATGAACCTGGCCAATATCAAAGTACTACCGGGTTTTAGCTACCCATTGACATTTAATAGTTTTTGTAATTATCTACTAGTAGTCAGCCATTAAGAAATAGTTTTTCATTTATAATCTTATCTTTAAACAGAACTGTAATCGAATCGTACAGTAAACGACATTAAACTCTTCAGAACATACATTTCAGATCGGAACTTTAATGAAAAATTGCGTTCCAGCTCCGCGTTGCAGGTCCGGCCGTGGTTCAACCTCCGGCCACGCGAGAACTGTGGCGCTGTTACAGGTCCGGCTGGATACAGATCCGACAAGCGCTCGGATGTACATCCATCCCTAGCGCAAGTGATACGGGTCCGCGGAACTGCATCCATCCGGACCTACCCATCTCTAATTGAAAGCTCGTTACAATTTTTCAAACTTCTACCTATTAATTACAGCATAGAGTCAGCTGCACACACTACCGAACTCACGTGCTGCTCCGATTTCATATTGGTTTGAACTGTTACACCTAAATACTTCAACCATATCAATAACTGATCTGTTTACTTTCTACTCCTAAACAAACGAATTCCTTTCATTAGTTATGCGCATTGCGTAGTCTAGTGTAAGTTACCTCTGAAGGCACCGTGCCAAAATAACGTCCAAATAGCTTCGAATTTTTAAGCAATCTGATGAATTTCTATACTTCCCTGTAGGTGACTGCATCATCTGGGAACAATCTCAAACTGCTATTTACGTAGTCTCCAAGGTCATCTAAAAAAATTAAGAAAAGGAATAGTCCAATTATACTTCTTTGTTGTGCCTTATGGTCTAACTATGGTGGCGATCGTCTGATAAGTATAAGCTACGCCGAGTTTAATAAAGGCAAGCAGTTATTGTAAGCTGTGAAGTTATCATTCCTGGCAATGATACTTCAGCTAATCTATTCTATTATAAGATTCTGTAACAGAGCTGTGTCTGTTTGTTCCGATATGATGCAAGAACTATTCAACAGCTTTTCACGGGGTTTCGCAGACTTAACATGTGAACTAGGTATTATGAAGCTATTTCGAAATTAATTTTATTTTCTGAACAGAAAAGATCTTTAATCTGGCACAACTCGTGAATGCACATGTTCTGGGCCATATTTAGGCTTTGTGGACCCCTAGGCCATGAATGTGGTGCGGGCCCCCCTGTCGGCAGTGGACCCTCTGACCAGGGGCTTAAATTCGAAATTCGGCCCAAAATAAATTTATGGGTGACCTTTTTTTTGTAGCTCTACTACTTGTGGAGCGGGCCCCCTCTTTGTGTTGCGGGCCCCCCTTTGTGGTGCGGGCCCTAGGCTGCAGGATATGCAGCCTATGCTTAAATGCGGCCCTGTACATGTTTATTGTTTTGTGTGGATGACTGTGAATGTTCAGTGCAGTGTGCTGTTTTTGTTGTGAATATAAATAGAAAGAAAAGGATGCGAGGCCATTCATGCCCACTCTGCCGAAGAGCATCGAAGGTGTCGCCAGGCTCAACGTCCCCATCGGACGGTCGAATAACTATCAACAGTGTCGGGTGTCCACTCTCCATACTCGTACGCGCTGCGGAGAGGTTTGGGATTTAACCCTGGACTTTGGTGCACAATCTGGTTATTAGGAATGTTGCATCACCACCTTTACTACCGTACCAGCCAAGTCCTAATGATGAAAATTTCTTCCACCAACATGACTCGGGCCATATCAGGCACCTAGCACCATCACCGGGCCACAACCAACTGACCAACTGGGGGGGGGGGGGCGCCTAGAAGAAACTACAGGGTGTTTCAAAAGTAATCGGTATATTTGAAAAATCTATTAAAACGAAACGGGCAGCGATAGAAATACACCGTTTGTTGCAATATGCTTGGGACAACAGTAAATTTTCAGGCAGACAAACTTTCGAAATTAGTTACAATTTTCAACAACAGATGGCGTTGCAGTCTGGAAAAATCTAAAGTACGATTATTCTAAGGAATAAACCATTTTTTCACAGCAAACTTACAATCTGTGAACAGCACACGCTTACAGCAGAAAGACGACTTACAGAATGGCGAACTCACAGACTGCGTATACTTCTATATCTTTCAAATCGCCTGCAGCGCCATCTGTTGTTGAAAATTGTAACTAATTTCGAAAGTTTGTCTGCCTGAAAATTTACTGTTGTCTCAAGAATATTTCAACAAAAGGTGTATTTCTATCGCTGCCCGTTTATTTTTTTATTGATTTTTCAAATATACCGGTCATTTTTGAAACACCCGTATGAACGTTTAAATCCGGGGCTTTTACCCAATGATGAATAAATTGTCACCGTCTGTTGTCTAAAAGTATTTGCGTCGTTGAAACTATAGCACACAGGTACGTCGATGATGTGTGTATTGTCTGCGACGTAGCTTATTTTCAAGAACGCATGAAAAAGCGTTGTGACCTTAATCTTTCGTGGGTCCCGCAAAAACTGTCTGGAAAGACAATGCCCCCTGACTGTATCATTAGTGGACGACAAAAAAGCTTGGTGAAAGTCCGCTGTGCTAGGGAGCGAATCTTCAAACGCAGGTGCCCCTCAAACTTACTTTCGGCACTGCAAAAAAGAAAGACAGAATGATGCTTGCCATAGGCCCACATACATCGACGGGAAAATAACTGAATCGCACTTCTGCCACGTGACTAGATTAAAACAGGCCTCAGACTGAATCTGACTCCACCGCCAGCGACTGGCCGGAAATGTAACGACAACGTGTATTTTTTTTTTTTTTTTTTTTTTTTTTTTGCTGTCGTTAGTCTTTTAACTGGTTTAATGCAATCCACCATTCCCTCCTATCTATCCCTTACAACCCAGATCATCAATTATCTGCTTTATATATTCTAATCTCTGTCTAAAGTCCCGTTCAAGCTTCATGCGGACTTCAAAGCCACCAAATGGTGCTCCAAGCAATGAAACAATGCTGGCCTGGGAGAAGAGAGTGCAACATGATTTCGAGTGGATCAAGCCAAAAGAGGATCTATAACCTCGGACTGAACAACCATGGCCCATATGGAAGTCACTAAATAGGCTTCGACTTGGAGTTGGCCGCTGCAAAGATACTCTAGCCTCATGAGGATACCTGGGAGAACAGCCAGATACCACAAGTTCGTGTGGGGAAAGAGGAACCATGGTGCATCTGCTGTCTTGTCCGCAACTTGGAATAAAAGTATCTCAATTTGACATCCAATCAGCTACTGACAAAGCCATCATATTGGAGGAAAAACTATCACATATCTGATGCTGTCATCGACACGAGAGGAAGAAGACAGGATATCCTGTGGGACGGCACAAAAATACTCGCAGTCCCAAACAAATAATGCTTTGGGTGCGCCGATAAGCTACGTGGATCGATTTTGGTTGCTCTTGAACCCCTTTACTCTCCGACCTAGTTTAATGTGACTTTTTGCCTCGACCACCCCTCCCTCTTTTCCACATGTGGCACGTAACTTTTATCCCTTTAATTCCAGAAGACATTTTGTACTGTTAGCTCTTAAAAGGCTGCCGTTAAGATATTATTTCGTATGTAACGAGCACGACTAATATTTCCATGATACACATTTCTAGTTATAAATATTCAAATTGATATGTTGAGACTAGTTTTTCCTGAAAATGAGCAATAACTGGGAAAATCGCTTTCTCATGTACAGTGTTCCTTTTCTTCTTGAGGTGTTACTATATAATGCCATATAAAAGACAAGACAATAAAGTCCTGGGGAAGACATTGGTCTCGAGTGTGTGGAAAAGTTTTTGCGTAATAACGCATTACCTTCCATTTTAATGTTGGGCTGGCATTACTTATTTGTCAATGATGGAATTGTCGGTTCCGGTATTGCTCCTCCATTACTGGTGATCAAGGAGTTTCCTTGGCCACCTAAGTTTCTGATCATAAATGGGCTCGGCACCCAGTGCGTTAATCAAAGGGTTTATCGTAAAACTGCGCTGCCAGCTTCTGATAGCGGTTCCTAAGTTCGGAAATTCCGTTTGTTCGGTGGAGGTCCTCAGTATGCGTCTCCCTGAGTAGGTGGTAGGCTATATAAAAGGATCAAAACGGTAGATGACTGTAAACAGCTACGGGGTGATCTGGACAGGATATCTAGTTTGGTTGGTAAACATGGGATGAAGATAAATGCAAAGAAGAGTCAGCTTATTAGATACACATATAAAAAAACAAAAGGTTGATTATGATTATAAGATTGGGAAGGAATCACTTGTTGAAGACTTGAAATGTAAGTACCTTGGCATTACGTTTGATAATAAGCTAAACTGGGCTGGACACATTGGTCAGGTAGTAGGAAAAGGTGTCAAAGTTCTGCACTTGTTGGAGAGAGTGTTGAGGGGATGTACGAGAGAAGTAAAGGAATTGGGCTACAAAAGTTTGGTCAGACCAATGCTTGAATATGGTAGTTTAGTATGGGACCCACATTTTGAATATCAAATACAGGAGTTGGAGAGGGTGCAAAGGAGGGCTGCTAGATTTATTTCTGGAAATTACCGCAGATTGCTGAACAGTTACAGATATAATAAAGGAGCTGGAATGGGATTCATTACAAGACAGGAGGAGGATGAGGAGGGTCATGAGAGTGTACAAGTCGCATATTGGTGATGAGGCATGGAAAGATATTGGTGTAAGAATTAAAAGTAATATATCGAAGGGAAAAGATGACCATGACCACAAACGGGCACTCGATTTCAGGCACAAAGGTGTTGGATGATTCTCTTTTTTGGGGAAGGGTGTCAGGAATTGCAATAAGTTACCAAGAGAAATGATCAATAATTTACCATAAACGTTTAAAGTGTTTAAAATTAAAATTTGTAGAGGGCAAATGTAGGTCGGTGCAGGGAAGGGGGAAGATGGGTGGTAGGGAAATTGCCACCGGAGCGTGCGCTCCATTGCAATTTAATTAAATATTGGATATTAAATAAATATTAAAAACACTCTTTTGTCATTCATCATTGTTAATTAATTGATAAAATAAGGTAAAGTATACCGGCTGCGTAAAAAAAAATAATAATAATAATAATAACTGCATTCCTTCTTTTTTTTTTTTTTTTTTTTTTTGCAGTTCCTGTCACTTTTGTTTCTCATTACTGAGGAATGATTCTCTGTCCTGTTACGATTGGTAAAACATTTTAGATAAGCCTAACAAAGTTTATTGTATAGTGTTACTTTAAACCACATTTTGAATCTGAAATAACACTTCAGCGAGCACTATAATCAAAGTTGTAATGAAATTCACATGACAGAACAAAATTAGAATTATTTTACCAACGAGAGGTGTGGTCACACGTGGGGGATCTTAATCAAAACAGCTTTATATCACACCTTCAAAACAATACGAACTTTCAGTGCCTTTGAAAATCTCGGTTGACATCTGTAAGTGAATTTGAATCAAGGTGCGTCATGTCTGTTTTTCGAATCGTTATGAGCAGACGCGTGTTGGTTAGTGCAAATGCTCCGGTCATGAAACCCAACGCTATGTCTTCAAGCCACATGCATGCGCGGCATTGTGAGTATATAGGATATCTAAATTACATAGGGAGATAACTAATGACGGAAACAAATATCCACATGCTAATGAAACAATATGAAAAGCTACGTGGCTTGGCTTGGTTCGGAAACCCTTCCCCCCCCCCCCCCACCCACCAAAATCCTCCCACGTAGCCAAGCGTAGCTTTCTAGCAAACCCCTTTTCCCATAGACCAAGACACGTAGTTTGTGGACGCTCCCTTTGCTCTCTTGTTCGCAAGGTTTTCCTGGAAGCGTTTGAGGAGTCACCACCGGGGTCACTTAGCTCATCTCTCTACCGCCCATCTAATGCATACTGAGAAGGGACACCTTTGACCTCGAACCATGGGCGCCGGGAGGGGGGTGCAAGGGGGTGCACTTGCACCCCCCTGACATCCCGGGTCACCGTCTCGGCAGTAGTAGAGCTAAAAAAAAAGGTCGCCCAGCCCGGAAATTTTTGGGCCGATAGGGGGGGGGGGGCACCAATGCAGCCCTGGTGCACCCCCCTACATCCCGGATCGCCGTCTGGGCAGTAGTAGAGCTAAAAAAAAGGTCGCCCAGCCCGGAAATTTTTGTGCCGATAGGGAGGGGGGGGGGGGGGCACCAATGCAGCCCTGGTGCACCCCCCTAGAAGCAATCCTGCCGGCGCCCATGCCTCGAACGTTCGGAATCGCACCAAAACACGCTTAGAATAACAAGCGATCATAAAAAAAAACAGTAGTGTGTGTCATTTCCATGCAAAACGTTGCATTCTACCTCAAGTAACACTTTAACAGAGACAAACAAAGTAACAAGATATCAGTACCATATGAAGGAAATGACGTCAGTGTATCACTACATTTTTAATCAACAGTGCCAAAAACTCTTCGCTTAATGTACGTTAATATAGAGCAAAACACGCGTATGTAGCAGTACCACACACCAAATAGTGTTTATATTAGTCCTCAAAGTGGAGATGGGGGATTTCGATAAGGTGGTTAAAACAAAGTGGAACAGAACAACGTGCAAACCTCACTAAAGCCACGTTATCACATTCCAAATCACTTTAGCATTCACGCAGTCCAATATCAAAACCACACTAATTACATTTTCAAATGATGATGTTGGTACTGGTATGTCAATGTCATAACCTGGCTTTCGCCAAGCATATTGCAACATAGGCTTATACGTGGGTGCAGCAAATTGATTGTAAATCACAGAGAGAAGTTTCATGATGAAATAACGATCATGTATCTTCAGTTGTGTAATCTTACAAAATCAGTAATCCATCTGATATAGATCTTATATTGCCGAAAGAAGTAAATATCAAGGAATTGGTAATATTTTGTTGTTTTCTGTGGCAATATCTTCAGCATAACATCTTTAATCGGAAAAGTTGCATCTAGCAGGGTACGATCTGTGTTACCTGACCAGGAATCATACAACAATACGCTCTTTTCATTTGTTACATGTTCGCAGTGTTCTAGAATCCGGAATTTTACATTGAAATGACAGACACTACTGTTTTATTTATTAAATTAAATTGCAATGGAGCGCCTGCTCCGGTGGCAATTTCCCTAAATACCCATCTTTCCCCTTTTCTGCATCCACCTAAATTTACCCTTTACAAATTTCAAGTTTAAATTCCTTCAACGTTTTTGGCAAATTATTCATCATATCACTCGGTAACTTACTCCAATCCCTGACACCCTTACCTAAAAGAGAGAATCTTCCTACACCCTTGTGCCTGAAATCGAGTGCCTGCTTGTGGTCATGGTCATCTATTCCCTTCCATGCATTACTTTCAATTCTTGCACCAATATCTTTCCATGCCTCATCACCAATATATGCCTTGTACACTCCCATAACCCTCTTCACCCTCCTTCTGTCTTCCAATGAGTCCCATTCCAGATCTTTTATCGTATCTGTTACTGATAGCGGTCTGCGGTAATTTGCTGATCGTTTGTTATTCTAAGCATGTTTTCGTGCGGTTCCGAGCGTTCGAGGTCAAATGTGTCCCTTGTGAGAACCATCTGTTGTCCGATAATTGTGATTCCGTAGCAGCAAGTAGTTTCAGGGGTAGACGGCGTGTGGTCTGGAGGGAGATAGTCGCTCCGACATTTCAAGTGACTGCTCCCGGAACCACAGCGTGACTGCGAGCGTGCTAAGCGTTCCGTTTCCGAGGCCTGCTTTCGACGGCGGAGGGTTCGCCGTCAAGGTGCGATGCACAGCCGCGACAGCAGAGGACTTAAGTAGCGGCTGCAGATGCGGGAAGCTCACATTGTGACCGCAGCTACACAGGTGAGTCGACACAGCACGGCAGCAGTCGGCCAGGCTGCAACAAGTAGTTCGCTTTTAACTACACTTTTTATGGGATGGTTGGGGGTAGCGGAAGGTGCTGTTTAACATCATCGACAGCTAGGGATCACTTCTCTATATTGGTAACAGTAGAGTGGTCTGGTGGCTCAGTGGTTAAGGTATCTGACTGGTGATCTAATAATAATAATTGATAAAAATTGCGATAGCGCGCACGCTCCACTGGCAATCTCCCTACACACATCTCTTTCTCCTCTCCTCTTCCCATCTATTTTTCATTACACTAATTTTTACTTTAATTTTTTTCCATGATTTTGATCAATTATTCATTATTTCTCTTGCTAATTTATTCCAGTCCGTCACAACCTTACCTACGAAAGAAAATTTTCCCACACCCTTATGCCTGAAATCAAGTGTCAGCTAGTGTTCATGGTCTTCTTTACCCTTCCACACACCTCTCAATTCTCCCAGCAATATTTTTCCATGTGTCATCACCAATATATCCCTTGTACACTCCCATGACTCTCTTCACCCTCCTTCTATCCTCCAATGAATGCCACTCCAGCTCCTTTATCATATTACTTACCGATCATGTTCTGTGGTAATTTCCAGAGACAATTCTGGCAGCCCTCCTCTGCACACCCTCCAACTCCTGTATTTGATACTCAAAATGTGGGTCCCATACTACACCACCATATTCTGCAGTGGCCTGGCCAAACTTTTGTACCCCAATTCATTTACTTCTTTAGTGCATCCTCTCAATACTCTTTCCAACAGGTGAAGGTTTTTTGAACCCTTTCCCTACTACCTGTGCAATGTGTCCTGCCCAGTTAAGTATGCTATCAAATGTTCTGCCCACGTGTTTACATTTCAAGCCTTCAATAAGCAGCTCCTTCCCGATTGTATCATCTACGGTCCCCCAGTTCGAAGCCCTGTCTCAGCGGGGATTTACACTGCCGCTTAACCCAACCATCACCTCTCGCACAGCTTGCTGTATACTGTAAAATACACCAGAATGCTTCCATGGTTCAGATTCTGCATTAAACTGTAGGTTTCTTGTTAGGTTAAGGTAGCTACAACAGGGGCGTAATGTGTGGACGATAGAAACCCTGTCACCAGGTCATTACGACCACACGGAATTATTGTTATTACTGTAGTAGTAGAACTTTATTTGTGCTCTCAATTGTGTTGGAGCTCATGCATCAGTAGCAACCTCCCTCACCATCAACTTTCTATGTCACGATTTTTCACCACCCTCCTACTTTTGCACTTAAATTAATATTAAGCTCCTTCAGTGTTTCTGGTAAATTTGTCATCATTTCCCCTGGTAATTTATCCCAGTCCCTCATTCTTTAACCTTCAAAACAAAAGTTTTCCACTCCCTTATGCCTAAATTCAGTTGCCAGCCTAAGGTCAGAGCATCTTTTCCCCTTCATGTACTAGTGCTAATCCTTCTACCGATTTCCATCCATGTGTCATCACAATTATCGGCTTTGAACAATCCAAACAATTTCTTCACCTGTCTTTCATTGACTCCCAACCCAGACAGGGCCAGCATTTCATGTTAATCCCGGGTGGGTAGTCAGGCAAAGAGGAGGGCAGAGGGGTCTTCTGAAACTATTATTTGGTTATCTTACCTAAAATAATAATAATAATAGTGATGATCATTTAAACAGATTGATAGGGGTATAAACAACAACATGAATTTAAAAAAAATGTGTAATATAATTTATTAAACATATTTTAATTGTGTACAAAAAATTATTACATTTTTAATTTACTGTTACTCATTATTAATTGTGTAATGCAAAAAACTGTACTCCTCTTTGCTTGTTTGGAAATCAACTAATTCAACAATTTTTGTGCAAATCTAGTTTTTCTGTGAGTTTACTGTATAAATGTAATATTTCCATATTATTGAGTCAATCTTGCAACATTGTCGATCTTAAGTAACTCTTGAGTCGACGCAAAACGTAAAAATTCATTCATTCGAACAGGACGAACCAGGAATCGTGACTAGTAGCCGGAAGAAGCGCACAAACTCTAGTGTGAGTCCTCTAGTACATTTCTACTTCTGTAAATAATTTAAAACCCCCTCTAAAAATTTTTGTCTGCTTTCAAAAATTTGCAAAAATATGTCTCTATCACTCAGCAATCTTTTTCAGTCAGATTCATGGTAATAACAGCTTATAATTCTTTCAACATTTGTGGTCTTTCCCAAGGCGGATCATTCTTACAATTTGAAGAAGTAGGTGGAATCGTTGTCGAATCGACTCTTTAATGACATGAGAACTAGATCATGAACTTCAGAATAAGATTTTTGGAAAAAAAAACTTGAGTTTTTTGCTCTTATCTTTGTAGAGGTGATTGGGAAATTTACACTGATGTGGGATTTGTTGTTTATTCATTTCAATGTTAGTATCTGACTAGACCTCGATGAGAGGCGAAATGCGTCTGAAAATAAATAACATCTACAGTTGCATTGGCGTACTCATTAAATGAAACTGCAGAAGAAATGGCCTACACTAATCATGTATGTAGATCTGCATTCAAAATTTCGACGTGATAAGAAATTTCTATCATTGTTAAATGATTCCATACAGGAGTAAAATCCAGAAGCCTTAGGAGCAGCAGCGCTTTCTACTTCTCTGGCTGCAGAAAGATCATATATAAAATTGCGTTAGCTGCTTATATTTTTCTCTTACTGATTTAACACATTTGATTCTTAGTAGACACCTTTAAAAAAATGAATTTATATGTTTATAGTACAAAACCACAATTTAAATAATTATACTAAACTTGTTTTCTTTATAAATTTGCTGTTGGACAATAGGCTGCAAGAAAAAGTAAATTATCATTAGTTACTTTTTCTGTTCTAATTTGCTGTTTGTCCAAGTCATATCATCGAGTCTCGCACAAAGCTTATCAAATATTTTATTGTTCCAGTGAATTTTCTCACTACTACAATTCCATTTTGTACAAGGAAATTAAGATAATGAGCATCACGGCGCACAAATAATGCTCAAAGCTCTTCTTTGCATATTAGTGACTGTCATACCCGTATTTTTGAAGAAACATTAGAAGCCCCATTGTAGCCTCTGGGTTTTGAGAATGCCAAATTGTGCTTAGCGAAAATGTCAATGACCAGATCAAATACATTTTCTGCCATGATGTTGCAGTTGAAAATAACCCAATGAAATATTCATTTTCGATGAAATCTTTAGAAATGATTATTAGGTAAAAGAACACTTGTTCAGTTCTTGAAATATCAGAAATAGGGGGGAAAATCAGGTGCTCTTATTTCTTCCATGATTTCAAGCAGCACTGTGGTAGTCATAAAATCAAGAATTTCAGTGTTTCAGTCACGGTGAAGCTATTTGTGAGCATCTCTTAGCAGCCATTATTTCAGTTCAGTCACATCTTCAGCTAGAGCCCTTAAAAAAAGGCACAACATTTGATTTTTTATTTTTGTTGGTACCTATGACAGACCCTCAGCCCACCGCAACAAAATACGATCAAGGGGACCATGTTGTCCTTAATTTTGATGGAGACCAATTCCAGGAAAAAAATAAACAATATGGAATGATGATTTGCGCCATGGACAACAGTGAACAGAATTGGAAATGTCATTGTAATTTTGTATTCAATGAAGAGATTATATTTTGCATTGCTGCCCCACCCAGCCAAAAAAATAAAAATTAAAAGATCACTTTTTAGGTTAGTGGAATTGGATTTGTAAATGCGGAATTCAATGTGTAACTTTCCTAAATTTGTAAAATTTTACCCTACAAAAAAGGTGTGTGCATCTGTTCCTAGCCATGCCTGACTGACTGACTGACTGACTGACAAAAAATATGAAATTGGGAATAGAGCCACTGCCATTCCGTCTCTCCTAACAGGCAAATGGTATTAGATGGACATGGCTATGACTGCATTCTCTATCTTGGAGTTCTGGGATATGAAAGGATGAGCACTTTTTATTATATGATATACATCTACACTCAGCTGGTCTGCTCTCTCTTCTTCCTCCCCCCTCCCCCCTGCCAGTTCTTTTCTCTATGCACGCTCTGTCACTCTCAAATTCCAGGTGGGTAAAATACCCACCCCCAATTTCCCGGGTGGGTACTGCTACCCACCATACCCACATTATTCACCAGCCCTGAACCCAGATTCTTCATCACAGAAGAATTTTTTTCTAAGGTATCTGCAAAATAATTCCCAATAGTTTATGTAAATGTAGTTAATATAATTAATGTACACTTATTATTCTGTTACAATACATCTTTTGCTGTATACATCTATTTTGTTATCCAGTTGTTTATATGTAAATTGACAACTTTCCATATACTTCAGAGTCAATCTCTTATACTGAGATATGTGGAAAATAATGTATTTAATTGTATATCAGTTGCTGATTTTATTCTATGTCTATGGTCAGACCATTGCTTGAATATGGTAGTGTAGTATGGGGTTCACATTTTGAGTATCAAATATAGAAATTGGAGAGGGTCCAAAAAAGGGCGGCTAGATTTGTTTCTAGAAATTACCGCAGAATGCAATCAATAACAGATATAATAAAAGAGCTGGAATGGGATTCATTGCAGGATAGAAGGAGTGTGAAGAGAGTCATGGAAGTGTACAAGGTGTTTTACGGTGATGAGGTGTGGAAAGATATTGGTGTAAGAATTAAAAGTAATGTATGGAAGAGAAAAGATGACCATTACCACAAGCTGGCACTCGATTTCAGACACAAGGGTGCAGGAAGATTCTCTTTTTAGGTAAAGGTGTCAGAGATTGGAATAAGTTACCAAGAGAAATGATGAATAATTTACCAAAAACATTGAAAGAATTTAAAGTTAAAATTTGTAGAGAACAAATGTAGGTGAGAACAGGAAGGGTGGAAGATTGGTGTGTAGGAAATTGCCACCGGAGTGTGTGCTCCATTGTAATTTTAATTAAATAATGTAAAAAATATTAATGTCCACAAAAAGAATAACTTAACTGGCTCCTAAGTTTGATAGCCACTCCACAATATTTAAGTTATGGTCTAACCAAAATTTTGTAACCCAGTTTCTTTGATTCCCTGGTACATCTTATCACCAACCTGTGAAGGATTTTGAAATCTCTTGCTACAACCTACCCATTGAGTCCTGCCCAATTGGCCCAATTGTATAGACTATCAAATGTTATGCTAAGATACTTACACTTAAGTTCCTCCAAAAGCCCAACCCCTCCTCCATGTGGTGGGAGATGGGTAACGGCATAAAGTAGGGGATTGCTTTTCAGGGTGAGGTACAGTGGGGACCTAGTGTGCCCTGGGACCGATACGGTAGCTGTGAAGGCCCTACAGGAACCCTGAAAAATGACAGCCAATGGGCTCTGGCCTAGCAAGCCGGTAGTGGATAGAGCCTGCTTACAAAACAAAAACAAGCCTCAGAAAGGATGGAGCAATGCACAGAAGAGATGACTATGGAAACAGTTTAAGATTTGGATTCTCAAATATACAACAATAACTGGGAATGTGTAGGAAATTGTGGACATGATGGAGAGAAGGAAGATGGATATTTTGGAATTGGGTGATACAAAGTGGAAAGGAAAGGGTAGGAGGGAACTGAGAAATGGTTTCCAACTGTACTGGAATTGAAATGAGGAAGGGAGAAGAAACAGAGTAGAGGTAGTTGTGAGAGAGGGGCTGAAAGAGGAAGTGGAAGAGATTAGTGACAGAATGATGAAGATTAAGACAGCAGTCAAAGGAAGAAGCCTGGATGTACTTCAAGTATATGCCCCAAAAGTAGACTGTCCAATCCAAGAGAAGGAGGAGTTTGAGCAGGAGTTGCAGAGACAGTTAAATGGGCAAAATATTATAATTATGAGAGACCTGAATGCTCATGTACGCACAGAAAGTCAGGGGTAATAGGAAGTAATAGGGACAGAAGGATGGTGTGACAGAAATGAAGAAGGGTAAAGGCTACTGGATTTCTGCAAATGAAATGGATTGAAAATAGGAAATTACTGATACAAAAAGCAAGAGAGCCACAAGGTAACCTGTTATGGTAGTGATTGGCAGAGGAAGTCAGTTGTGGACTACTTTATATTCAATGGTAAATTGAAGAAGAGTATGGTAGATGTGAAGGCATTAGATAGTGATCACCAGGTATTGATAATGGAGCTAAGGATTGCGGCAGAGAGGAGAAAATCAGGAAGATAGGATAGGAGATTAAGGGTATGGAAATTGAAGGAAAAGAGTGATGAAGAGGAATACCAGAAGAGTAATATAATCACAGTGGAAATGGGGACACTGGAAGATGAGTGGAAATATTTTAAAATGATGTTAGTTCAAGCAGCAGAAAGGGGGCATCCACGTGAGGGGTTTTTTCCGGTTTTCCGGACCCCCTCCCCCTCTCTCGTGAGACTTCGTGAGATCTAGTCTACCCCTCCCCCCTTTTTTGGTGAGATCTGGTTCAATAAAATACCCCCGTAAAATTGAAAGGAGGAAGTGGCTGGAGGAATGGATTAACACGATGGTAGAAGATAGCAAAGCAAATAAGAAAGTACTATATGGAATGGTAAAGAGGAAGGAGTGGATAGAAAATACCAACATGCTGGATAAAGATGGAAAGGAAATAAACATCTTAGAAAGACTGAAAAGGATGTGGAAGGAGCATTTTGAAGCTTTACTGAACCCTGATTGGTCACAGGATGATACAGTTGTTCAGGAGAAAGCAGGAAAATAACAGCCATAATGATTTAACTTGGGAAGAAGTGGAAACAGCTCTGGGTAAGATGAAGGGTAGAAAGGCACCAGGCATCTATGAAATGAGCATGGAAATGATAAGGGCAGCAGGAGCAGTAGGAAAGCAGTGGCTATGAGAAAAGTATGGAATCAGGGCGCAACTCCTGAAGACTGGAAAAAAGGAATAATTTTACCTATATTCAAAAAAGGTAGCGGGAAGGAGTTTAAAAACAATAGAGGAATTACATTTATGTGCCACTGTGCCAAAGTGTATAAGAAGATCATGCAGAAAGGATAAATGACAGGGTGAAAGAAGGGCTAAGGGAAGAGCAGTATGGCTTCAGATCAAGGAGATCAATGGTAGATCTGATATTTGCTATGAGACAACTGTAGGAAAAACATTATGAATATGGAACTATGTCGGGAAAAGCAAGCTGGGATTTAGTTTAATGAAAGTTGTAGTTTCTTGTTAAACTGGAATGCATAAGTTTATTTCAGCTGATTATACATAATCAACCACCAACTTCAACTGATATGACCGCTTACTAAAGTACACACATCACTTAATTTGACCATGGATAAGGCTAATACAGACTGGTCGCAAAAGATACAGATCAGACTACGATAACGTAGACCCAGGCTTGAGCAATATGTTTTCCCAATCTAAGTCAGCGCTTCACTTAAACAGTTCAACTTCATGTATAGTTCTCCAAATTGCTTAAAACCTTCATTACTCATCAACTATAACAGTAAAGTTACTCTACTTGTCTTTCAGAAGCTTAAATTGCCATCCCACGTGCATTACACTACATACACCAATTCGCATGCTTACTACATCATGCGCCGATCGGTCTCCACTGACTCTATATGCTCACTGCCGGGCCTCCTTCTACCGAACCCTCTCATTGTCGCTAGACTAAGTCTTATTGTTACAATCACGCTCTGGCAGTTTGATTACCAATTAATTCTTATGCACTAGCCTTTCCACTCTACTCTTTTAGTACCAAATTACTGTCTCATCACAACTACTGTTTGTATTTCTCGATATTGAGAAAACATATGATTGTGTACACAGGAATAAGTTATGGAAGACCCTGGGGAACAGAAGAGTTCCCAAAGAAACCATCAGGAGAGTGACAGAAATGTACCAAGTAAGTGTGAGCTTTGTGAAAATACTGGAAGGAAGAACAGATTGGCTCAAACAAAGGAATGGACTAAAACAAGGACGTGCTCTATCACCACTACTCTTCATTGTAGTCATTGGTGATATAATGCAGAAGGTGGCAGTGAGGATGAGAGAGGAAAACATGAAGGTTTTGCAGATAACCTGATGATCTGGGGAGGTGAAGAAGAGGAAGTGCAGTGGCAGTTGGATGTATGGACAGACAGTGTGGAGGAATATGACCTGAAATTTAATGTAAAGAAATGTGAGTACATGATAACAACCAGAAATAAGAATAGGATAACCCAGGGAACTGTGATGGCAGGGGAACAACTAAAGAGGGTAAACAGGTTCAAGCACCTGGGGAGTGTATTAGAGGAATGTGGAGGAAATGATGGCACGATAAGTGAAAGAGGAAGACAATCGGAGGCGTTTCTAAGGAGCGCTAGAAGCCTGATATGGAATAAAGAGGTGCCACAGAGAAGCAAGAGAGTAACCTATCACACATACTATGTGCCTATCTACACCTATGCTGCTGAAACATGGACAATGAAGAAACAGGATGTCAGTAGAGTACAAGCAAGAGAAATGAAGTTTTTAAGAGGTAGAATGGGAGTTACTAAGATGGACAGAATAAGGAATGTGAAGTGATTAGATGCAGAGGCGGCCTTTGGGGGTGGCGAACAGGGCAATCGCCCAGGGCCTCGCTCTTGAAGGGGCCTCGCGCAGCTACCCAAATTGATTAAAGTTCATGTTTAAAAAAATTATTTTATCTTCAGCTGTTAGTGTAACAATAAAGTAAACTTGTTTAATTGATGGTAAAGCATATATTAATTACTAATTAATCAAAATTTCTTAATTAGATTTATTGACTGTCACATTCGTATAATAGTAGGAGAAATAGCTGATATTGATGGACTAGAACTGTATGAAGAAAACGACGGCGGTATCACAGTGATGACATACATAACAGAAAAAACATTAACTGAATTACTGAAGTGTACCCCACTATCGAAGTAGTCTTGAGAATTATTGCCGCCACACGTAATACAGTTGCGTCCGCAGAAAGAAGTTTTCCATGGTTAGAAAATATTAAAACATATTTGAGGAATTCGATGACACAAGATTAATTTTCAGCTCTTTCTATTCTTTGAATTGAAATGAAATAGCTCATTCGTTAGTTTCTTGTGCTTTTATTAAATATTTTAGTTTCAGGAAAAGGCGCCAACATCATTTTTAAATCCCTGTGCGTATTTCTTCCAAGGCCTTAATGTACATCAGTTGATCGTTAATGATTTGTCATCTTTATGTTTGTTAACTCTTAATACCTCTTCTAATATAATATTTTAAAACTCAAAGTTTATTTTTATGATGTTTGCATTTATTGTTATTCATCAGAAATACCTACGATTAATATATTTTGTACAAAGGCCAAGGGCCTCGCAAAGATCTGCCGCCCGGGGCCTCGCAATGACTAAGGCCGACGCTGATTAGATGCACCATAAAAGAGGAACCCCTACAGGAAAGGGTAGAGAGGACCAGACTGATGTGGGCAGGAGAGCCAGACAAACACAAGAAAACTAAAAAACAAGCACACTTCACAATATT
>JARYHS010009236.1:0-45406 GCA_031002005.1 Vandiemenella viatica
ACGTTTTTTGTTTTAAATATTTTTTTAAAGCTAAATACTTTATTATATCGCTGTTTTTCATAGAAAGGTACAGGTTGAAATGAATATTTTAGTACAATATCATCTTTAACAGTTTTAGTAACTTCAATTTATCTTTTTATTTGTAGATGATTATAACTTCGAGCTGGGGGACTTGATACGTTCCCCTTTTGGATGTGAGTATTAATATATTATTTTCATTATACCCTTTTAGGGGTGTAAGGGTTTGGGAGAGACTATACTAGCCTCTCCTTCACGTGGTGCACCCTGTTTGCACAGATGAGGCTCTAGTGACTGAATGATTCCCGGTATAAGGAGTCACTCACTGCTTGCCAATGGCCTCCGAAAGAAGGGCGGAAGAGCGGGGAATGGTCCAGGGCACCCTATTGCCCTTTGGGTTGGAAACGGCCCCTAAAAGCGGATGAATCAGAAAAGATCAACCGCATGGGGATGCAGAAGGCAATGGGAAACTACTGCTTTAAAGACACAAATGGTATCCCGAGGACATGTAATCCTCTCAAATTGCAGATATCATGATAGCTTCTTCCTGGGTAAAATATTCCGGAGGTAAAATAGTCCCCCAATCGGATCGCCGGGTGGGGACTGCTCAGGAAGGAGTCATCAGAATGGATAGAAACATTCTACGAGTCGGAGCGTGGAATGTTAGAAATATGAATAGGGCAGGTAGGTTAGAAAACCCAAAAAATGGAGATGGAACATCTTAAGTTAGATGTTGTTGATATTAGCGAGATTAAATGGAAGGACGCACATGATTTCTGGTCTGGGTAACAGAGGATAATTAGCACACAAGCTGTCAGTGGAGCCACTGGTGTAGGATTTGTAATGAACAAGAAAGTAGGGAAACGGGTGAGTTATTATGAACAGATTGAGTGACAGGATTATTTTGATGAGGTTAGAAACTAAGCCCATCCCTACCACGTTAGTACAAGTGTACATGCCAACGTCACAGGAAGATGACGAAGAAATAGAGAAAATGTACATCGAAATTGAAGAATTAATCCAATATGTGAAGGGGGAGGAAAATCTAATAATCATGGGTGATTGGAATGTGATAGTGGGGGACGGAAAAGAGGGGTATACTGTAGGAAGCTTTGGTCTAGGCGAAATAAATGAGCGAGGAAGCAGGTTGTTAGAATTTTGTGAAACATATAAGCCTAGTAGTGGCGAACACACTGTTTAAGAAACATGCAAGACGGATATACGCCTGGAAACGTCCTGGGGATACAGGCATATACCAGATAGATTATATCATGATCAAACAGCGATTCAGGAATCAAGTTCTTGACTGTAAGGCGTACCCAGGAGCAGAAATAGACTCCGACCATAATTTGATAAAGTGCAGGCTGAAATTCAAGCGAATAAGGAAGCAGCAAAAGCAGAACAGACTGGAAGTGAATAAACTGAAACAATTTAGTACGAGAGAAGAATTTTCAGAAATGGTAAACTTAGGCCTAATAAGTAACTCTATAATGAGTTCAACTGAGGATGAATGTAATGCATTAAATACCGAAATAGTGAACGCTGCTAAAGAAACATTAGGCTTTAGGGAACAAGCTGCCTGAAAACCTTGGATCACAGATGAAATTTTGGAACTGATGGATCAGAGGAGTAGGTACAAGAATGCTCAGGATAAAGAAGGAAGAGAGCAAGACAGGCAATTTAGAAACCACATAGGTTCTTAAACTCCTTGAACCTCATGTCGGTGTTGACGTGGTCGTTGTAAATGTGTTTAAGATTCATATCGTCCTGTTTAAAGATTACGATCAAGTTAGTATTGTCTCTAACCAACTGTTTCGGTATACGGCTATATGTCTGACACAAGTAAAAAGAATCCATTGATCTATGCCTGCCATGCAAAAGTAATCTCGTATATTATTCTGCTTCTCACACGAAACATCGTCAAACACAAACACAGAATTAGGTAGAGCTTCACTTGCAGGAGGTACACTTTGATTATCACTAAAAGTCAAATACTGAATTTCTTTAATGGGTTCAAAAATTTTTCCTAGTAACTGATACATTGGTTGGTACAACGGCTTTAAAAACACGTATACATTTTCATATCTAAGACCATTGGGGTGTTCCAGCAGGGACAGCACAAGATTGGTTTACCCACAATTTGATGGGCCACACACTATTGCCCTCACTGTCTCAGGGAACAGAGGTCCGTTCTTCTTCCGTCTAGTATTGTTGCCGACAGATTCAACATTACTCGCGGGCAATGTGTCTCGCTGTTTGACGAACTTCATATTGACAAGGTTAGATGGTTGCTCCGGCTATATATAGGCGCGCGAACAAGTCAGGTATGTTGGTAACAATGCCTCCTACGAGGAAGAAGAAGAAGGGTCGTGGCCTTTTGAACAAGCTCATCGACACGGTTCCTTTTGAGGCGCATATACCTACATACCAGTTTTGTGGTCTCGGTACTAAACTGGAAAAACGGTTGGCGCTTGGGTAGAAGGGTATCAACCCACTAGATGCAGCCTGCAGAAACATGATATTGCTTATGCGCAGGGGGCAGATAGAGCTGAAGCAGATAGGATACTCGTCGAGAGGGCTGCGGATAGAATGAAGGCTAAAGATACAAAGTTTGGTGAATGTGCAGCGGCATTCTTGGTTAATAGGGCCATGCGTGCCAAGTTAAAGTTTGGCGGGGGTATTAAGAAAAAGAAACCGAAGAAATAAAAGAAGGGTGGTATTCTTCCATTAATACCATTATTTGTTGGCTTGTCAGCTGCTGGTGCTTTAGCAGGGGGTGTAGCTAATGTCGTAAAGCTGTTAAAGCAGCGAAAGGGGCGAATAAGCAGTTGGCTGAGGAAAAACGACACAACAAAACGATGGAGACACTTGCCATGAGGGGTAAAGGTTTATATTTGAAGCCATACCGGAAAGATGGATCTGGATTAAAAAAAAAAAAGTCGGTTCAGCCGCTGACGGACGATGACATACGTAAGCATGTAAAGCTTTTGCGCATACCCTATTTTCGTGGTGTTTTCATGCGTGACACATTGCCCAAAAAAATTCGCGAACGTGAATGTGGAATTGTGAACTTGGATAGTGCTAAAAATGCTGGAACACATTGGGTTGCTTACATCAAGTATAAAGATGGTGTAGTTAAATACTTCGACAGTTTCGGTGACTTACCTCCTCCGTTGGAACTGCAGCGATACTTTGCAGGGAACAGAATACTTTACAATTTGCAGCAACACCAGAAGTTTGGTACACATGTTGGTGGACATTTGTGTTTAAAATTCCTGTATGAAAATGTATGACATCAGTCTTGAACGAACCTTGGGCAAGATAACACATGTCTGTAACACTCTGCTTGTCAGACACCAGTTCAGTCTTGGGCTGTGATTACTTCCCACCAATAGATTTGAGCCTAGGTGATTACACAGTAGGTTTGGTTGACTTTCAGACTTACAATTCGATTCCAAATATAGACGAATCAAATTGTAAATTTCATTACTCGAAGAATAAAGTGATAGTCATACCCCAGGATCTTACGATATTGATGATTTGGCGAATTATTTGGTTCGACACACTAAAAGCGACAAGCTAGTAATTAGAGCAAACAACAATTCCCTCAAGTGTGAGATAGAAACACCTGTGGAAATTGACTTCACTAAACCAAACTCAATTGGATCACTGCTTGGATATTCGAAATGGGTGTTAAAACCTGGATTTCATATATCATAATATACTGTGCAGATCTTCAAAATTAACGCTATAAGAATAGAATGCAGCATGTACAGGAAACTACGTCAACGATAAGCTGGGGCATACACTACACGAGTTTTTTCCAATAGTCCCGCCAGGGTACAAGATTGTTGAAGTACCCGCTAATGTCATATATCTGTCCATCACAGTGAAAACTCTCAGTAACATCAACGTTCGAGTTGTCGATCAAGACAATATTTAGTGGATTTTAGAGGAGAAACCATCACTCTCAGACTACATATCAAAAAGAATGGGCACTCGTTATAACAAGAAGCGTCAACCACGCAAAGCTGTCAGTCGTGAACCAACAGTGAGACGATTAATACCTGAGAACGTGCTCTTCCTACAGTCGTTAGGCTATAAAGTTAAAAATCATGGATGAGTTGCTAGACATAACTTCCAGTGTGGAGTTTGATGAGTCAGTGACGCGCAAACAATATTTGAGTCACCAACCGCATACGCCAGCCACATTTAATAACAATGATGAAATTCGTATACCGATTCAGAACCAAGATACATATACACTACCATGTGAAAGCTACTTGCATATTGAAGGAAGATTCACGAAATCGGATGGAGTAGTAACAAATTCACTTATCACATCCAATGCTTTCGCTTTTCTGTTTGAGGAAATTCGATACGAACTCAATGGAACAGAAATTGACCGAAATAGAAACGTTGGTATCACAAGCATATTGAAAACGCTTATTTCTGCAAGTCCCCCACAAATGGGTGTGTTGATCAATGCAGGATGGTGTCAACGCGCTCCTGGAAATGGTTACTTTGATGTATGTATACCGTTGAGTATGCTCTTGGGGTTTTGTGAAGACTTTAAAAAGATACTTGCAAATGTAAAACAAGAACTAATATTGATTCGAGCTAGGGACGATACAAATTCATATGTACAAGCCAATCCAAATCCTCAGGAGAGTAAATTCACCATCAGCAAACTGGCATGGGTGATGCCTCATTTGCAAATAGGTGATAGAGGAAAGCTAGCGCTGCTTAAGATTGTAGACAGTGGGAAACCACTACGCATTAATTTCAGAAGTTGGGATCTGTTGGAGTATCCATTGCTTCCAATCAGCAAGACTCAAATTTGGTCTTTGAAAACATCAACGCAACTGGAGAAACCTAGGTTCGTGGTTCTGGGATTACAAACAAACAGGAAACGTAATGCGGAATTCAGTGCAGCCATATTTGACGACTGCAATCTCGCCAATGTCAAAGTGTTCCTAAATGATGTGACGTATCCATATGAGAACATGAATTTGGATTTTAAGAAAAACCGAAACAAAGTGTTATTTGATACTGTATGCAAGATTCCAACAGTCTTACTACGAGCGAGACCATCCTTCGCCACTACTAAAACGTGAAGACTTTATAGAAACTACCCCTATCGCCGTAATAGGACTGTTCACATCAAAATGATTCTGTTAAAACAGGATCTGTTGACATTCGTATGGAGTTTGATAGCAGTGAGAATTACACTGCCTACACCGCTGCATACTGCCTGATCTTGCACGATCGTGTAGTAGAATACGTACCTCTAACAAGTGTCGTGCGTAAGCTGACATAAAATCAATTGGCACCAAGTATTGCAACTCATTACCATGCCGAACATTATCCTGGACGCACAAGGCTTCACGAAGAAGGATGGAGGATTTATTTTCAAAGAAGTTGCTGTATGCATAGTACGCTCAGACAAAATTATCGCTACACATTGTATTTCTGTAGCATCACCATCGCGTGGAGGTAATGAACCATCAGTTAGATGGCTAACACATAATTACCATGGAATACCTTGGAACGCAGATGGCGTATCCTTAAGCAAGATGTGCTCTATACTACATGCAATAACCAATGATGATGACTCAATCATTTATGTTAAAGGACTGGAGGAGGCTAAATGGCTACAGAAAATTATCAGGAAGAAAGTATGCTACTACATTGAAGATTTAGGATATCCACCACTACGAGACCATCAAGAAAAATAATTTGAGAAAACTTTGTAACTTACATATATTTTGTAATAATATGTGTGCAACTGAAAATGTATTTTTAATCACCAATTGGTGGGCGAAATAAAAATATTTACTATCTTATTATTTAATTAGGATAGGTGAAATGACAGAATAAAAATCTGGTAAAATGATTTTATTTACTCAAATTGAAATTCTCTGGTTACAATTTTGTTCAAATCATCAAGTACAATTAAATTTTTGTATGCAATGATTTCATTTTTTAGTTGCATATAGTCAATTGTAGAACTGTAAGACACATGACTAGGGTGAACGCCGCCGATGTGTACATCGATTAACTTTGTCACCGAACCTGCACATTTGTAGTAGTCACTCATCACTTTATCCGCCAACTCACTCACAAATACCTTGTAGTAAACTGATGCGTTGCAGCTTCACTTTTTCCTGACGGACAAGGATGCGGTCACTGCAGGCTGCACGTCGACGAGGTTCTGCCATATAGACTCGGCGAGGAAAATGCCGCTGGTAGGATCAGTGTTGTGGTGAAAACATAATATTTTCACCCCCGACACCATCAGGCAGGATACAGCATGCTCACCGAGCGGGATGCTGGTCTGGTCGCTGCCGGTGAACATTTTGAAGACTGCGTCCGTCTCCATGACGAGGACGCCCCATTCTTCGAATGAAAGGGTGATTTTGTTGTAGTCCACCCTCTCAAGTACCACAACAGGCTCGAAATCACGTTGCGGTGACAAGCCGAAAGTCAACCTCTTGGAATCTCCAGCGTTCAGCTGGTACACAGACGCGAAGAACATTACTGGACGACACATCGTAGCGGACTGAGGGAGGGCTGGCGACACTAATTATTACCACACACGTCATCACCGCCTCTGCTAACAACTCTGCTAAATATATCAGTTCCTTTTAAATCTTGCTCAACTTTGCGCTAAACATCGTCATAAACTAACAGTTTTTATATGCTTTAATTTCTAACTTTAAATGATCATACACTAGTGTTGAACAGGGGCTGTATGACATTTCATTGACATGTACACTATCAAAATGTAAATCTAGCAGACCATGCACCGAACAACGGGGGTAGTCACGAATCACTTTCACTGATAACGTATTCACATACTCGTTGTAGTACTTGGTAACTTGATAACTCCAGGGCTTCATAGTGTTGATGGTGCTGGTCACTGCAGGCAAGCATTCGACCATGTTGTCCCATGTTGATTCACCGAGAAAAACACCATAGGCAGGCACAGCATTGTTGTATAGTTTTCGCTCCAGCCACGGCTCGGGACGAGATGGTGTGGTTGCCGAGTGAGACGCTTGTTTGCAGATGCTCAGTGTTCTTGAAAAAGCCACCAAGTGTATAGACCAGCTGTCTCAGTACGTCCCACTCTTCATGTGTGATAGTGACTTTATTGTACCCAACTTTTTCGAGTACTACTACTGGATTAAATTCCAGTTTAGGTTACAAACCAACAGTGAGCCGCTTGGTGTCGCTGCTGTTTAACTTGTAGCATGTTGAAAACAGGAGAACCTCACTAGCCATAGTGAACAGCACTTGAGGAGCGTCGACCAGGGACTGAGGGAGATATGGCTGGTGTGATGGCATTTATTGTAATGGTGCGTAGTATGGAATGTCTGCGCGCAAAGAAATTAACCCCTAGGGAGATGGTGCCATCTCGCGGCCGGTCAAGGAACTAACGCGGCTACGCATGCGCAAGGGGATGTGGTTAGACACTAAACTCTCATGGCGAAGACATATAGCAGAACTAAAACAATCATCCCTTCAGCGAATAAATATCCTCAAGGCCCTAGCAGCTCTGAGCTGGGGCACGGATCCCAGACACCTGAGAAACATTTATTATAGCTTACTGAGGAGCAGACTCGAATATGGGGGATTTCTCTACGAAACTGCGTCAATTTCTACCCTCAGAAAGTTAGACATCATTCAATCGGCAGCTTTAAGGGTGGTAGGCGGTTTCCTTAAAACTACTCCCGTTGCTGCAATGGAGGTAGAAACAGCAACTCCTCCATTAGACCTAAGAAGAAAGAAAGTGTGAATGAATTTTTGGATAAGAGTTTGTTCCACCAAACGACATCCACTAATAAGAAAAGTGCAGCTTCTTGCTCATGAGCAATCTTGGAACCTATCTAATTATCACAAAACACCTTCACTTGTGGATTTCTTTCAAACAACAGCTCAGTGGGCCATTTACAGTTCAGATATCAATGACTCGTATAGTGAGGAACAACTATGGTAACGGTCAGATCTATCCCCTCTAGTTCACATTTACCTTATGACAGACCTATTAGTGAAAAAAGATCACAGTGAGGAGGAACTGAAGTGCCTCACACTAGAAGCACTGAACTCGAGATGGAAGGCATGGCACAAAATTTTTACAGACGGCTCAAAGGAAAAAGGAAAGGCTTCCGCTGCTGCATTTGTAGACCCTGGTCGCTGCGTTCACGAAGCTTACAGGTTACCAGGACAGTTTTCGACGTTCTCCTCAGAGCTTTATGCCATTCTAAAAGCGCTGCAATACATTCATTCAACAGCTCATTCAAATACAGTGATTTGTACAGATTCTAGAAGTGCCCTACAGGCAATAATGGAAGTATCAAAAGGAAGATGCCGGAACTATTTAGTTTATGACATAGCCAGGGAACTTCAGAAGTTATCGGTAGAAGGAATACAAGTGCAGTTCCAGTGGGTACCGAGCCATGTTGGGGTGTCGGGAAATGAGGCAGCGGATAGAACAGCACGTCACCACCTTACTGCTGCAGAAACAGAAAAAGTTTCGGTACCCTGTACAGACTTCAAGGCCATTGTTACCGACATGGTTAGGACTGAGTGGGAGAAGAGATGGTTTGCCGACTGCCAGGGAAAGGGACTTTGGTATAGAGCTATCTGCAACAACATAGTAAGCAAGCCATGGTACGCTCAACTAGAACTGAACAGGAAAGAAATTACTCTAATGAACAGACTCAGGACAGGACACACTTTATTACGTGACAAAAAATACGTCATGCGGTTGGTGGATTCGCCGATGTGCCCATCGTGTAATTCTGTAGAGGATATTTATCACTTCATGCTGAGCTGCAAGCAACATCAATCAGCGAGGAAACAACTGCTAGATGATGGTCTGAATATAACTGATATAACTTCTCTGATGCAATCTCTCTCAGTTCCGAGCAAGAAATCGGTCAAGATAATTTCCCTGTATGTTAAATATACTAAAGGTGTAATTTAAAATTCACTCGAATATATTGTATGATGTTATTGGCTGTATTAGCCTTTGGCTAAAGCCATAAAATAAAATAAAATAAAAAAAAAAAAATTGAGGTTTTTTTGAATAAAAAAAACTATCTCGTGCTTAGGGAGAGGGTATTGAAAGTTTTTTTTAGTGACTCTAAAGTGTGTAATTAGTGCTAACTGCATTGCTTAACCGCTTCGGTGTGTGAGGCGTCAAGCAGCATGGCAGAGGTTAGCGGAGGGGCCGCTATGCAAAGAGATGAGGTAAGTGTGGATACATTCGTATATCAGATGAGCAAGATATGTCAGAGCCTGTTAAGAAGAAATATGGTACTAACAATGACGGTACAATTAGTAAGATGGCTGCCACGTGCGGTTGTATGTCACGTCGCTCTTGCCGCTGACTGAATTTCGCGCGGGATTAAACAATCGTTAAGTGACGAAACAAGTTGTGCAGGACAAAAACATACGCTGTATGAGTGATTTTGTTCAATTTCGGAACGGGAAAGCAGTGCCACGAGTCAACGGTCATCGTCCGCAGCGCGCTGCGTCGCGTCAGTGCTTCAACATCACGGAGCTGGTGCGTCAGCGCGCACCGTCAGCACCCTGGCGTCCAGCTGACGTGAGTCAACACATCGCCTGCCTCAAGGCTCAGCTGACATCATGGGCTCGACTGAAGGTAACAATAATACCAATACACAACAGAGCTTAAATCCCGAATCGGAGTGCAACGACACAGTTAACAGCAGGTACGAAAAACTTGTTAATTATGTTAACAAACTGTTAGGCCAAAAAATGACTGAGTTCAAATTGAGGGAATTTAAGGACAGCCTTGCTTCCTTCGCAGTGGCTATGGCCCACATAGAGGGAAGAAATGAGAGATGAAGAAAGAAATATGGATACTCAGAGAAGAGAACAGAGAACTGAACGTGCAGAAAAAAAATGTCAGCATCTAGTTATGCAGCTGCGACAAAATCAGGGATGGTACCTACATTAAAGTCAAAAATAGACGCAGCCGTCTTCATAACTTCCAAGAATGGAGAAACTCCAAAACAAGTTGCGGATAAACTAACCAGAATCATAAAACCAGGGAAAGATAAGATAAAAATAAACAAAATACGTAGCACAAATAATGCTGTAATCGTAGAAACAGCATCTCAAGATGATGTAAGAAAAATCAAGGAAAATAAAGAACTAAACGAAAATCTGAAGTGTGAAATGCCGCGGAAAAGGAAACCACTGTTGATTCTGTACGACGTACCCACGTCACTTGAGCCATGCACAATTCCAGAAAAAGTATACGAGCAAAATTTTGAAGGAAAAATAGAAAAACAACAATTTCTCGAAGGGTTCAAGTCAAAATTTCGAACAGGCCCCAGAGATAAAAGCACTGTCCATCAAGTTGTTGAAGTAAGTGCTGAAATAAGGAAGCAAATAATGCAGCAAAGAAAAATATACATTTAATTCAGTGCCATCTCTGCAAAAGATTACACGGTAGTACCAAAATGTATGCATTGCTACGATTATGGTCATATTAGCAAACACTGTACCCAAACGTCGGCCGCTTGCAAACATTGTGGAGAAACTAGACACAAGAAAGAAGGCTGTAGCAAGTCCTTACAGTCAGCTGTTTGTATCCCATGCAGGAAACGGGGAAAATCGTGCAACAAATCTGGCAAAGATTGTCTGACATACCAACTGTTTCTTCAAAGATTGATAAACAGAACTGATTATGGACAGTAGAAGAAACTCCAAGCGGATGGACAAACCATACAAAGATCAATTATTGAGTATCATTATCAACCTAATAGAAGAAACAGTAAGGAAAAGAAAGAGGAATAAAACAAGAAACACGCCATCAAGGAAGAGGCGGAACGCAGAGAGGGCTGCAAGATACAGAGAGAAAATTTTGCAAGAAGCGAAAGTAACAGCAAGCAGGGTAGGCACGCAGACAGATGAACCTATCCTTCAACACTCAGAAATTACTTCTACCATCTGTGATATTTCTCCTAGACCTCAATCAAAACGAGCTGAACTTGGATGGGTAGGACCAGTTCCAATGACTTCCAACTACTGCAAAACTAGTGGCAGCTCCGAAAACCGAGCGAACAAAAAAACAAGACACACTGCTATAACTCCAGACCATATCTACCATAAGTTTGAAAACAATCTGCAGCTCGCTAGACTAGAGGAAACACAAAATCTCACTCTAGCGTTACGCCATCTAACCAGAATAGCACATCCAAATGGCAAAAACATCACATTTCCGCAACCAGAGGCAATTGATCGTATTCAACTTAGGGTAAACAATATACCTACTAATTCAGCCCAGTTACTCACTATAGTCAAGCAAGTATTTGACAGACGGAACGAAATCTTTGATCCAGATCAAATTTACCGTCATTTTGTGATGACTCATGGAAGAATAATGCTTGACTCGAGACAGCCGTGGCCACAGTGCAATATCCATACTCGGCATCAATGAGCAGGAGTGCACAGAAAATTAATATCGCGCAATTAAACTTACACTGAAGTGAGTAAACTAGCTGAGGAAATGCAAATAGATATCCTCTGTCTTCAAGAGCCCCACTCCAGTGAAGGGAAAATCCCACACATGCCAGTGACGTCTCAGATAATCTCGACAGGGAAGAAACCTATGAGTGCCATCATAGTCATCAATAAGCAGATCACTGTCACAAAAATAACACAATTCTGCGATGAACATACGGTGTGTGTGGAGTTAGGTATGCAATGGGGAAATGTGGTCCTCGTTAACATGTACTTTCAATACAGAGACGATATTGACCCCTATCTTTGCAAGATTAGGGAAATATGTACAGCCATAGGCGACAGCCCTACGGTGATAGTTGCCGATGCAAATGCCAAATCTGCACTCTGGCACAGTGGTCGTACAGACGCACGAGGAGAAAAGTTACTCGAGCTGATTGGAGAATTACAGCTGTATGTCAAAAACGAACCAAACAATCCATACACATTCAGTGACCGAGCAGGTGCCAAATCGAACATAGATATAACTTTAGCAAATCGAAGAGCAGGAAACCTAGTAAGCGGGTGGAAGGTGATTGAGAACCAAACCACCAGTGATCACAATCTAATAATGTTCGAACTGGGAAGACTGCGAGGACGGTGCGCGCGAAGGCGCCTGTACCAATATTCAACGGCGATATGACATCAGCAAAGCCAACTGGCCAAGGTTGAGGAGTTGCTTTATTCCTCCCCAAGTCGAAGATAAAGATTTTGATGTGGACAAGGCTGCGAAAGAAACAATTCGAGCAATCCAAGACGCAATGAGAACTGCAATTCCACTAAAGAAAACAACGGGATTAAAAGACAAACCATGGACAGAAAGATTGCAGAAACTACGAATCACAATGAGGAAGGCAAGAAAAGCATATCAACGTTGCCTCATTACAGAAGAGAGACAGACTCTTCTAGATAGATATAGGAATAAAAAGCAAGAGTTCAAGGATCTGTTGCTGAAGACAAAACAAAAAAGCTGGGAAGCCTTCGTCAGACAAAATATGAGATCAGGGCCATGGGGCATCCCTTACAAGATTGCCGCTGGAAAAATTAGACCACCTACAACCTTGTCTACAGTAAGAAAACTGGATGGATCTATGACCACCAACTGGATGGAAACTGCACGGGAGTTACTTGACGTGCTACTTCCAGATGATAGTACGGAAAACGAGACCGATCGGCAAAGAGAACTGCGTCAAAAAATGTGGGATCCCTACGAGAGTGAGCATCAAAAATGCGTCATATCAGATGAAGAGATAGTAGAGGCAATACTTTCCCTTCCAAAAAGAAAAGCACCAGGTCCTGATGGGATACCAGGCAGAGGTCCTCCAGGAGTGGTCGTCCAACTGGTTCCAACCTTAAATAAACTATTTAACGAATGCCTGGTGCAGGGAAAAATACCAAATGCATGGAAAACGAGTGACGTGATTATTATAGCGAAAGGTGGAGGCAAAGACCCACAACTCCCAAAATCCTATCGTCCAATCTGCTTACTCAATGTTCTAGGGAAAGTACAAGAAAAGATACTTTGCAAGAAACTGAAGGAACACAGGTTAAAACATGGGATGAACCCAAATCAGTATGGGTTCAGAGCAGGCAAGTCAACAGAGGACGCCATAAACCGCTTAATGGAAATAGCTCAAAACTCTTCCAAAAACTTATGTGGTGGGAAGTATTTGTAGACATCGCCGGCGCTTTCGACAATCTCTGGTGGCCCACGCTGTTCGAACGCTTTAGAAACATCAACTGTCCAAAAAACCTATACAACAGTTTTAGAGATTATTGTAGAAATAGATATGCCAAATTGCGGTGCCCTAACAAGTACATAGAGAAGAGACTGACGAAAGGTTGCCCGCAGGGATCAGTGTGCGGACCAATTTTCTGGGACAGTTGGTTTGGAACCGGTCATGGAAATATTGCAACAAATGTCAGAACTGCTGGGTGTGGTGGCATTCGCCGATGATCTCGCACTTCTGATAGACGCGGACACCAGGCAGGAACTCGAAACAAAATGCAAAGCAGTATTGGATTGCCTGAGTCAGTGGTGTGCAGCGGTTAAGTTAAACCTAGCCCCACAAAAGACGACCTACATGCTCTTAAAAGGAACTCTCAAACGAAATCCGGTAATTAGGATCCAGGGAAAAACAATAAAAAGAAAAGCAGTAGTCCGCTACCTTGGTGTAAATCTGGAGGAACAACTGAAATTTGCGTCTCACATGGAGGAAGTATGTGGAAGAGCAGCACTGGTAATGCACAAATTGATAAGCATTGGCGAGCGACGGTTTAATCTGCCTCCGCTCGTCATAAGAAGATATCACGATGCAATACTGACCTCCATTACTGGATACGCTGCAAGCACTTGGGCCAAGCACCTAAGAAAGGTCAAACCAAAGGAGCTGCTTCGGCGTACGCAGCGAGGAATTCTGCTCAGGCTAACTGGGGCTTACAGAACAACGGCCACAGATGCACTAACGGTTATACTCGGTATCTGGCCCCTGGACCTGGAAGTAAGGAAGCGAGGAGCGTTATACTGGATTAAAAAAGGTAGGTATGACCAAGCTACTGAAATAATTGGAAGGCCTGTTGAAACCAAAAAAGATGTTTGGGATGCGCTGATGGATGAATGGCAGCAAACATGGACTAATAGCAACACGGGCAGAAGGACCTTCGACATGCTTCCTTGCGTGAAAGAGAGAATGAACATGACTCACCTACAACCATCTCCAGGGCTCATACACTACATATCCGGCCATGGTCCATACAACAGTTTCTTAGAACAGAGAGGCCTCAAAGAAACAAACAGGTGCGACTGTGGCGAAGTAAGTACTCCCGAGCACGTGGTTTGGGAGTGCAAACAAACTGAAGAATCAAGAGCATATCTTCAAATACAACTTCAGAACAGAAGAATATACGACATACTGCGTGATACCGAGCTCTGGCACTTGCTGGATGAAGCTGCTAATCTAGCGTCGCTACGCGAGAAGGCGAGATTTGTTGAATTGAAATTAGCAGAGCGTAGAGGACGCCGCGAGCAACCGGCATCAGAAGCAGAAAGAAGAACAGAAGAGGAAGAAACTCGAGAGTAAAGAACAAACAAAATGTGACCATAAGCACTGCCCATGACTAAGGCAGTGTCTGCACCAGGAAGACGGCAAAGACTCAATTCATCACAGTGCCTCTGGAAGCCAGAGGTACCTTCTCCAGGGCTCCGGGGGCGGCCTGCTCTGATTCCAGGAGGGAACTCCTGATGTGGGAGTAGGTGCTCCAAGGACAAACCGGAGAAGAACGAGACCACTACCTGGAACGTGAAGCTGGCTGACGACACTTTGTGGTCAGCATGTCAGCAGTCGTCCCGCTGCATCAGTAGAGACAGCTGGCGGCCTGGATGTCGACGCAGGCCAGAAGTGGTAAAAGAAGGACATAAACAAATAGACAGTTTATTAATTAGAAGTACGAAAATACAAAGACAATTGTTGATTTTTGTGTGAATTAGTATGTTGGTAGAGTAATTAGTATAATAATTGGTATATTAATCAGTATATTAATTATTAGAATAATTAGTAGATTAACTATTAGAATACTTAAATCCTTAAGAATAATTATCCAGATACATATATATATATTTATATATATTGTAATGACACATTACAGCCGTGTGATGTTGCAGCCACGTAAGTTTGCTAACGGATTTGTGAGGCTGCAGCTAGATGCAGACAGGTAGCTGTCGCCCACAGGAATGTGGCAACCCCTCGTATTTCCCCGAATCCGCTGGACCGCTAGGGGAGGGGTGGCGGACTTGCTTGGAGGACTCGGGGGGTGCACCTCGTGGCTGTACGGACGGACGTTGGAAGAATACGCGAGTGCGAGTGTGAGTTCGCGCTTCTGCTGGAAGAGTCTTTCCAGTCCGTATCTGCAAGGAGAAGGTTCGTCGCCAGACTGCGTCGACATCTTCGCGTCCTAGCTGCTTGAGGGGTCACTACGTCTGTGCTGCGTCGAACGTGAGGCGAACACGACGCCACCCGTGAGCTGATCAGACCACTTCCCGCAGTCGTGTCGTAAGAAGCCCCACCACGGACCTGCCCGCAGCTGCCGTCACAGGAGCAACAAACGGTATTGTGTGTGTTGAGTGCATTCTCCTACCGCGTCCACTAGCCCAGTAACGACCCTGATGAACAACAATGTATGCCGGACAGTTTACAACAACAAATCACATCTCTGAATCACGTCTAACTAATTAATACATCCATATGAGTGATCTAATAAATAGTAATTTTAAATTGGTGCCTTGATGATCAATTCACATCCCTCATGATAAATATTAATAATTGATAAGTCTTTAATAATTTAAAGCAATTAAACATTTTCTGATGTCGCAATTAGCGTGACATTTCATTTGTCGCTACAACGTGGGGCCGATAATTAATAATTAACGATAATTAATAATTAAAGCAATACAGCTGAGATTTAATAATTATGGCGCGGTAAGAATAATTTAAATTTTCAAAATTTGATCCCAAAAATTACTTTTGGTGAAGAACCCTGTAATTTTAATAATTTCAGATGGCAGATCTAGTTACATCGTCATGTATCGATGGCAGAATGAATGCATATATGTCTTGGTTGTTTCAGAATATGGTTTAATGCATGTGGTAGAATATGGTGATGCTTTGTTTTGCAGGGAAGTTCATTCTCGTCGTTGTTTCTGTTGCTGATTAGTTCAGTGGTAATCTCTGTGTTGTATTTGTTTTGGAAATCATTTGCATAATGTATTTTGTTCATGTGGTTATGAAGTGGATCCACAATTGGTGGTGGCACTTGTTAACATTGTTGTGTCTTAAAAAAGTGCAGGAATGGAACCACTAATTCTATCAAATAGTTTCAAAAATCGAAAGAGCATGCATCTCCGCCGCCTCACGATCACACGCGTGTTCGTGATGACAGTGCCAACCCTAAACAACCAAATTTGGGGTTGGTCATGGCTTTCTTAAAAGAGTTAAATTTAACTGTGCGATCTCAAGGGGAGGAATTGAACCGCAAACTGAGCTCCGCAAAATCATTACGCAAGAAACTGGTAATTGCACTGAGTCAATTAAGAAAGAAATTAGGCAAACACAACACACAAGCCATACACTGGAATCGGAGGCAAAGACAATGAAGCTAATTTGCCAGAGAAGGTTTTGGTAGGTGAACACGAGCGGTTAGAAATTTCCATTCCGGTCACAATTGAGGCTCTTGATAAAGTCAAAACAGATAGCCAGAACACCCCTGAAGTTAAAACTGACATTTATGCATACACAGAAAGTAAGAGAGGTTCTAATAATAGAACTTCCTTCGCAGTTTTCTCTGAGCATAATCAGAATCAAACCCCACTTGCAGCAACCTCCAAACCTCGTCGGACAATAAGCCGTCAACGGTTTGGGACGTCAGTTTTTGGTTGGGAAAGGAGAGATTGGTATTACATTTTACAGATCGAGACACAGCAGCTATCAGCTGATTTGATCATTTCACACAAGCAGCGGAAAATCACTCCTGCTCGTGGATGGATAAATTCCATTCCGAACTTAGGCTGCCGCACGAATGTGTGTTCAGTCGAGTGTGACATTTATAATAAATATTATCAATGTTCAAGGATTCCTATTGCATATCGAAACATTCGTCCCATGGTGAAATGTGGGTCCTCTCATTTGTATACATGAGGTACCATTGTGCACTGAAAGGAAAGCTCAAATATTTCCATTGTTTGCACGGAAATTATTCCAAGATTGCCGCAATCGTAATCTGTGAGAACATATCGAAAGAATTCGTATTTAAGATATACCGGGAAGATGAAAACAACTGCTAAATGTTAAAATGAGACATTGGTTTGTATAAAATGAAGACGGACTTGCCATGTTTAGGTCACGTGAGTTTGTATTTCAAGACCACATTCTGTACATAATAATATATTTTGTTAATGCTATCTTACTTAGAGATGTGGTACGGTAAATCTTGTATTGTAATCTCCTCAGAAGGATAACTTAAATCAAAATTAATGTAATACTTTAATGTTAATATCAGATTAAGAACCGCGAGTATGTTAAAAGCTAGAAGCAAGGTGTGTTGTTTTTGTCTGAAGTCACACGAATATTATTGCATTGAGTGGTTAAATGGAAGGTTTTGGTCGACATTTGAGAGATGCGTTAGCTGCAGAGAGGTTTCTGCTTGAATTAAAATATATGTTATCGAAAAGGTTCCGCAGGATTGCAGGGCAAACTGCACTAGTACCGTCAGTCAAACTTCAGCTTATAGTGCCACCGGGACTAACAGTAAATGGCGAAATAAGTCCATAAGAATTCCTGGAAATAGATTACTTATAGAATCTGGCCTAGCTGCGTATGTTTCGTTGAAATGACGGACAGGTGAAAGAAAAATGCTCTCGTGAGAGTAAAAGTTTCTAAAAAAATGTGTCAGAGCGAAATGGAGCCGCTATTAAAATGATAGTTAAGGAAACCCTCATAGCTAACCGTCGACTCAAGACATTCTTTCCCAATACCTCGTTTTATGCCCCAAGATGGCTTGAAATATTAACTATCGATAACGGAGATAGAAATAAAAATTACATGCTTCCAACTTTGCACCATGCTTTCAGTTTCATCGATAGGCGAGGAATAAGGAACCATACTAGATGTATCATGTTGCCATTCCAACGCTGTTGAAGAAGTAAAAGCTAACTGATCCACATCCTGTAAATAATTACTATCCTGTAGAAATAGAATTACACTAATGCATGAGTAAGTAGCATAAATAAATACCTTTAACAATTTCTCTAATTATTTTGTAGACTAACTGTAGAATTAGTATGAGTAATTGAGTGTGTGAATCTGAGCCATTGATACTGGCGAATCACGGGGTGCTAGACTGAAATTAAATCATCTTGCCAAACCCCGTTGAGTCAATATTACCTTCTGTGATTGTAAATTTGCAACAAGGCACGATTTATAATTCATGTTAAAATATAAAAATGTTAATGGGAGCTAGAAAGTTTACCTCGCAAGTTGTACTATTAAGAATGTAAATAAGGTTCAGAGATGTTGCTAGGAGATCAACTGTATAAATGTCATGACCAGTGCAAGGTGTGAGACTATGTTCAGTGTCGGACGAACTGATTATCGAGGAAGTGATTGTGAACTAAGAAATTTAAAAATTTTATGGACGCAAATTTTTAAATTTTCCGGGGAAAGTGGGCTATGTAATGACACATTACAGCCGTGTGATGTTGCAGCCACGTAGGTTTGCTAACGGATTTGTGAGGCTGCAGCTAGATGCAGACAGGTAGCTGTCGCCCACAGGAATGTGGCAACCCCTCGTATTTCCCCGAATCCGCTGGACCGGTAGGGGAAGGGTGGCGGACTTGCTTGGAGGACACTCGGGGGTGCACCTCGTGGCTGTACGGACGAACGTTGGAAGAATACGCGAGTGCGAGTGTGAGTTCGCGCTTCTGCTGGAAGAGTCTTTCCAGTCCGTATCTGCAAGGAGCAGGTTCGTCGCCAGACTGCGTCGACATCTTCGCGTCCTAGCTGCTTGAGGGGTCACTACGTCTGTGCTGCGTCGAACGTGAGGCGAACACGACGCCACCCGTGAGCTGATCAGACCACTTCCCGCAGTCGTGTAGTAAGAAGCCCCACCACGGACCTGCCCGCAGCTGCCGTCACAGGAGCAACAAACGGTATTGTGTGTGTTGAGTGCATTCTCCTACCGCGTCCACTAGCCCAGTAACGACCCTGATGAACAACAATGTATGCCGGACAGTTTACAATAACAAATCACATCTCTGAATCACGTCTAACTAATTAATACATCCATATGAGTGATCTAATAAATAGTAATTTTAAATTGGTGCCTTGATGATCAATTCACATCCCTCATGATAAATATTAATAATTGATAAGTCTTTAATAATTTAAAGTAATTAAACATTTTCTGATGTCGCAATTAGCGTGACACTTCAATATATTTATATATTTAAAAAAGTAAATTGTTTTAAGTATAAAAACTGTAGAAACTAAGGGCCTACTTTAGGTAACAAGGTAGTAGGCTATGTAAAATCAGGAAATAAAATAAAAATAATAAACTAACAATGACAGTGAGGACGATGAGAAACATAAAGTCAAAAAGAAACGTAAATCTGTTTGTAAGCTTATGTCTTATAAACCTAGTAAAGATGATTTATTGCAATCTGAATTGAGTTATAACACGGCTAAGTATAATGGAGGCAATCAGGAGAGTATATTCCTGTTACAGTCAACGCCCCAATTAGAAGGCGAGAACATGTTATGCTGCGGGGAAAAGGATGACTATACATCACAGCTGGACAAGCTGGACACTAGGGATTCAAGTAAGGACAATAAGAACAAAAATAAACAACCTAATAGATTGTATAAATCTCAATCAGAAGGCCCTTATATAGTTATAATAGAGCCAACAGCTGGAGGAAACTTGCCTCACCCACTTCACATAGGAAAGATTTTGTACAATAACATTCCTGGTCTTAAACGCATAAGCCAACAAGGTAAAAATAGAATGTCTCTGGAGTTCTTAGAAGCAGAAACAGCCAACAAATTTACAGACAACTATGCTTTATTACATTCACTCAGCTTAAAAGCTTTCATACCGGCAAGCAGAGTAGAGCGGAGAGGGGTTATCAGGTTTGTACCATTAGATCTGACAGACGAGGAGATCAAACTCAATATAAAATCAGATGCACCAATCATTGACGTGCGGCGTTTTACTAAAAGAGTACACTTAGATGGCAAGATTGAAATGAAACCTTTACAAACAGTGCAGATAACGCTTGATAGTCAATACCTTCCTGAACAAGTGGAAATATTCTATTTAAGATTTAAGGTAACACCCTACATCTCCCCTCTAATTCAATGTTTCAAATGCATGAGGTTTAACCATATTGCTAATAATTGCAAAGGTAAAGAAAGATATGCAAGATGTGGAGAAGAACATAAAATGTCTGACTGCAACAACGACTTCTTCAAATGCGTAAATTGCAGCGGCGATCATGTCGCAAACGACAGAACATGTCCGGCGAGAAAACGCCAAGAAGAATTAAAAGAGACACAGGCATCAAACAATAGGACACCCATGGTACCCAGACATGACTATAGAGATAGTGATTTTCCTCCATTACAGAGGAAAACTTTCAGCTCAGTCACCAGGGAAAAAATACCTTCCACAAGCGGTGAACAATACAAGAGAGTAAAACCTCCAGTGACAAAAATATCTTGTGAGGTTCAAACAGAAGGAACAGACAGCACAGTAATTAACGAGGAAGTGATCAGCGTTATCGTGAAAACGGTGCTCAAAGTTATATCTCAACATATGAAAGGAAAGCTGTCAGCAACAGTACTCAAAAAAATACATGAAGTATCCACTAACAGCATACTGCAGGAAATATGTGAGATGAGCCTAGTTGGGCCTACCATGGAGACGCTTTGTACAACAACTGAGAATGGCTAGGAAGAGACAAATGATCATCCTACAGTGGAATGCTAGAAGTCTATACCATAAGTGGAATGACCTCCAAAGGATAATAGAAGAACATAAAGCTGATGTGGTGCTGATTACCGAAACGTGGCTTCGTCAATCGTCCATCCTCACTCACAGGAATTTCAACATATACAGGAATGACAGAGAGATTGGATATGGAGGAGTGGCCATTATGGTCAGGAAGGACATAAGCAATTAGAAATTTTGTTGCACCAATAAGTGAACTAGAAATTTTATCTGTGAACATTAGACTAGGAAGCAACATCAATACAATTACTGTCATCTACAAGCCGCCCCAAATTAACATGAGTGAAGAAAATTGGACTGCGATATTTAATCAGCTTCCACCTAATAGCATTGGTGGGAGGAGACTTTAATGCCTCATCATCCACTGTGGCATGATTTTCAAGCAAATAAGCAGGGAGAAGAGCTGGCTCAAGCTATCACTATCATCCACATTATCAGTGCTCAATAATCAATATGGAACAAGACTCGGTTCTCCATATCAGAGGCACTCTTCCCCCGGTATCTCAATCATATCATCTAATCTGTTGCTGAGATCGAGGTGGGAAATCTTAAAAGATACTCTAGGTAGCGATCACTTCGTTCTTAAAACAACTATTGACAAGTCATTACTACAAAACTTTAACACTCAAACGAGACGCTGGAATTGCAAGAAAGCGAACTGGAAACTATATCAAGAAACAGTCAACATGCGGCTGGGTCAGATTTCTGAATCCTCAACTGACTTGCAGGTCCGTTACAATGAATTTCAGGATGTTATAGTCAGGAGTGCAGAAGAGTGTATACCAATGGCAAACTTCGGAATAAAGAGACCTGAAAGCAGAAAACCTTGGTGGAACAGCGACTGCTCCAGAGCCGTCGCTTTGAGACGCCTCGCTATTAATACTTATAGACACGACTCAACCTTAGAAAACTTTATATTGCTCAAACGAAGGTCAGCTGAGGCAAGAGCAATTATTCGACGGTCAAAACGAGAAGGCTGGATAAATTTTTGCTCTAGCATTTCGTATGGTATCTCTTCCCAAGAGATGTGAAGGAAGATACGTTGGTACAAGGGTGACAGGACGGTTGCTAACTGGGTCAATACTGATAATGAAGCAGCGGAACTATTTCTAAGCAAGACTGCGCCACTGTTCGTCCCATTAAATACGGAATCTGAATCAGGAAACGATTCTAACGCTGATTCCACCGGATTGGGGGAATCACCATTTCTTATGTCAGAATTGGTCTGTGCCTTGAAGAAGGAAGACACTACACCAGGAAAGGACAAGATCACTTACTCCATGATTTACAACCTGCCGCAAAAGGCGAAAGAGGTGCTCATACAACTGTACAATGACATGCTGGCAGCTACGTTTGTCCCAGTACAGTGGAGAAATGTTATAATTATACCTGTGGCAAAACCTAACAAGGACAAAAATAACGTTTCCTCCTATCGCCCTATATCTCTTCTACAGTGTTTGGCAAAGCTGGTGAGTGCGATGATAAAAAACAGAATGAATGGCATATGGAACATCATAGGTTGCTTAGTGATCGAACGATGGGATTCAGCAAAGGGTATAGCACCGTGGACAATTTAAGTACCTTAATTACTGACATACAGCTGACTTTTGTTAGGAGAAACTTCCTTCTTGCCGCTTTTCTTGACATCAAGGAATCCTACAATAATGTGCAGATCGACATACTTAGGGAAATAATGGAAAATATAGGACTCTCGATAAAGCTTTCGTCATGGTGTTTTCATTACCTGGCGCACTGAGTAAACATTATCTCTACTTTATGCGGTGACTGCTTCAGTCGACATTTATTCCAAGGTTTGCCTCAGGGAGACCCAATGAGTCCTATTCTATTTGACATTTATACTTTGAAAGTTTGCAATGGTCTGAGAGGATTTGTTACCTATCTTCAATACGCTGAGGATTTTGTGGTCAATGTTTCTCATCCTGACAAACAAATAGCAAAAAATTTGCTCGAAACTCAGGTAAATGAAGTAGAAATCTGTCTGAAAGATAGAGGCCTAGAGCTTTCGGTAGATAAAAGCAAGTTATGTGTATTCTCACAAAGACAATTTCAAAATAATGACTTTAAAATTACAATAGGTGGATCTACTATGGAAGTAGTCTCCGAAGTAAAGTTTCTGGGGATGTGGTTAGACACTAAACTCTCATGGCGAAGACATAAAGCAGAATTAAAACAATCATCCATACAGCGAATAAATATCCTCAAGGCCCTAGCAGACCGATTAGTGAAAAAAGATCACAGTGAGGAAGAACTGAAGTGCCTCTCACTAGAAGCACTGAACTCGAGATGGAAGGCATGGCACAAAATTTTTACAGACGGCTCAAAGGAAAAAGGAAAGGCTTCCGCTGCTGCATTTGTAGACCCTGGTCGCTGCGTTCACGAAGCTTACAGGTTACCAGGACAGTTTTCGACGTTCTCCTCAGAGCTTTATGTCATTCTAAAAGCGCTGCAATACATTCATTCAACCGCTCATTCAAATACAGTGATTTGCACAGATTCTAGAAGTGCCCTACAGGCAATAATGGAAGTATCAAAAGGAAGATGCCGGAACTATTTAGTTTATGACATAGCCAGGGAACTTCAGAAGTTATCGGTAGAAGGAATACAAGTGTAGTTCCAGTGGGTACCGAGCCATGTTGGGGTGTCGGGAAATGAGGCAGCGGATAGAACAGCACGTCGCCACCTTACTGCCGCAGAAACAGAAAAAGTTTCGGTACCATACACAGACTTCAAGGCCATTGTTACCGACATGGTTAAGACTGAGTGGGAGAAGAGATGATTTGCCGACTGCCACGGAAAGGGACTTTGGTATAGAGCTATCTGCAACAACATAGTAGGCAAGCCATGGTACGCTCAACTAGAACTGTACAGGAAAGAAATTACTCTAATGAACAGACTTAGGACAGGACACACTTTATTACGTGACAAAAAATACGTCATGCGGTTGGTGGATTCGCCGATGTGCCCATCGTGTAATTCTGTAGAGGATATTTACCACTTCATGCTGAGCCGCAAGCAACATCAATCAGCGAGGAAACAAATGCAGGATGATATAACTTCTCTGATGCAATCTCTCTCAGTTCCGAGCAAGAAATCGGTCAAGATAATTTCCCTGTATGTTAAATGTACTAAAGGTGTAATTTAAAAATCACTCGAACATATTGTATGATGTTATTGGCTGTATTAGCCTTTTGGCTAAAGCCATAAAATATAAAATAAATTTATAAAAAATTGAGGTTTGTGCTGCCACCTAGCCACGCCCCCTGTACTCTGATTGGCTGATTCAAAAGCCCGCCAAGCCAAGACACCATGCCATTGGAGGGGAGGGGAGAGAGGTACCCCCACCACCTGCCCTATGATGCCACATAACGGGATATGTTCCAGCTTCGGTGTCCCCCCACTACTGATGTTTGTGATTAGCACATCAAAAAGCAGCATTCTTTCTAACATTAGCTACGTAAACTGTGGAATAGAAACTTTTACAAATAATTAGTGGTATTTTTTAAAATATTTTCCAATCATAATGGATTGATGTTGTCACGAAACTGCTCCCCAACTGTTGAAATATTCAGTGATATTTTTCTCCATTTTAAAAGCAGCTGATGAAATCCTCAAGTATACCATGGTACTTTGAGCTTGAGGTAAACCGTTCGGCATCATTTATATCTTCTGCTACTGATTATAGTGAGTAATTGTGCAATACACAAGATAATTTATAGCATTTCGCATTAAGTCTACTTTATTTTCAGATGATTTCTTGAACACACGAAACCGTAAAGAAAAAAAGGCGCATTCCACGGCTCGTCTAGCGTAGAAAGTCGGGCGTTGAAAACTTACGTTTTCGTATTTTAAAGGTACGTGCCTCCATAGATTTTCTGATAAAGGAAAAAAGTACGGTATCGGCTAAGCAATCGTAGATATACGAGTCGGCAGTAGTATCGGTATTTCATCATTTTACTGACTAACGCACTACTAGCAAAAACTTCCCATGGTTCCAATATCAACGGTGATAAATTTGTAATCAATGTCCACTGTTTTCCTTATTTATATACTTACTAGCTGACCCGGTCACGCGTTGCTGTGACTTAGTAATTATAATAAGTTGGATTAATGTTGTTCTAAACTTCCTGAAGTAGTCAAATTAATAATCACTAATAAAGACAAAAACATTGTAGTCGATTTGGAAATTCAAATGCAATTGGTAAAGAGTTACGGAGAGTTAAAATTAAGGACAAACGATCATAAAAAAAATTTACATTTTATTACAAATTACTTATTTGAAATTATATAAAATTGATATTTATAAAATAAATAAATAAATTATTTTTTACTTATTTATATAAATTGAAATTTCAGTTTTATAAATGAGGCCTATGAAGTTGATTTTTAAACATTTTTAACAATTATTTTCATCAATTTAAATTATTACAATTTATAATTTTAATTTATCTAACCGCTAATTGGTGCACCATATTTTTAGTTAGCCTGTCTTTTGCTAATACAAATAGATTTAATGGTTTCCCTACGCGTGAGTAGCCGACATATAGTTGTCCATTGGAGAAACACGTATTTTCCAAATCCAAGCGGCAAACGGACATTGTTTGGCCTTGTCACTTATTTATAGTCATAGCGAAAGCCAAACGAATCGGAAATTGAAGCCTTTTAAATGGTAATGAATATTCTGACTGTAACATTGAAATACGTGGCAACAGGACGATTTCTCCTTTAAGCATTCCAGTCAAAATAGTTGCTTCAAGAACATTTCCGGTGATCCTTTTGATCACCAAACGTGTACCGTTGCATAATCTAGGTGGATTCAAATTACGAAGAAGAAGAATCGGTGAACCAATCTTTAACCGGAGATGGTATGGCAGCATTCCTGTTATATCCAAAAGTTTAAAACTCATTTGAAAAATTTACGGCTTCATTTTCATCTACAATAGTATCTATTGATTTAAAAGACATCAGATCACCTGGCAACAACTGTTGTATCTGGAAGTAAATTTCGTTGACATCAACATTTTTTGCTGCCAAAATAGCACGATTACTATTGATCCAATTATGATTAAGTAATTATTTGATATATCCAGGAACACACGCTGAGTTACTTCATTTTTGAGTGAACAACAGTGCAGAATTTGTCTGGCAATTTGATTTATTGTGTATTTCGATGCATTTCTATTTCACCTTTTCCAATATCCAGCAATTGCTTACAAAATACTTGTGCCGATGGATCATTTTGCAACTGTACTCGCTTGTTCATGGTCAATCAAAGTGTTTCGACATTCCGCCATAAAAACGATTGTTTTAAACTTGCGTTAATCTCATCGGCAAAAGTAAAGCGAGGAATCACTGGTAATGTCTGTCGGAAGCCACCAGACAATATTAGGACAGTACCACCGAAACGTTTATCGTTACCTTTCAAATCTTACACAGTTCTATGAAATGCATCGAGTGAATGTTTATGAGCCATAGTACACTCATACCAAAATATAATTGAACTCTTTTGCAACACTGCAGCCATTCCACTTTTCTTTTTGATGTTTACACATTGCGTTTGGTTTGTTATGAATGTCTAGTGGCATCTTAAATGCTGAAAGTGCGGTTCGCCCACCATCTAAGAAAGTGGCAGCAATGCCTGACGATGTAATTGCCAATGCAATTTTCTGTTGCTACCGCACCTTCGCAAGGATCAGCGATATTACAAATGTCTTACCGGTTCCACCTGGCGTGTCCAAGGGAAAAAAAAACCGCCTTGTTCATCATCAACAGTCAGCATAATCCGATTATAAATATTTTTTTGTTCTGCTGTCAGTAATGGCTCATTATTCGCAATAATTGTCGGTTGATCAGGTGATGGCATACCATGATGATTAAGTGACAAATTAAAATACATAAATCTTCGATTAACACTAATGGTTCATTAATCATTATACATCTTTGGTGTGAAATCTAGATTTTGTTTAACTCGGTGTAGTATATCTTCAGTCATACTGTTTTTATATTTTTCCCACAAACTGGAAGATTGTGTTTGATAACATGTTGTCAAAATAATTGCAAACAGTTTGTCGAATACTATTCGGCGTGTCTGTCAACGCTGCATCAGCAAGTGTCAGGTCCCAATGATTGTCGTCTACCAGCAGCTGCAACTCGCGACATGCATCTTGACATGTATTGAACACTCGGCCATTAACTGTTCGTAAAAATTCGAAAGAAGCTGGTCCGGGAACATTCACCAATAACAAACGCTGAAAGAAACATTCACGTTGTTTTGGATGCACTGTGTAAAGCCGTCCTAATGTCTTGGCTTTGAATATGCCTGCAATCGAAGGATGTGGTTCTCCTTGTTACGTTGCTACCATTTTTTACCTAATTTGTTCCATGAAAAATAGCTTGGAACATCGGTACATAATAATGTGGCGGAGCACATCAGATTTTTGACACAATGTGAAAAATTCAGTTTGTGGTTTGTCGTTTTTGGTGGCTCAAGTACTCTTTGGAAAATATTTCCTTCGGTGAAATATACACGTTGACCGTTTTCAAGATGTATTGCAAGATGCTGGATGGAGGGGTCTCTTTCACGGATGCGAAAACTAAAAATATGCCAGATAGCTTCGTTTTTGCTGATGTATCTAACTATTTGGTATCGTGTTATTTCGTCATTTTTATTTACATTTTGAACTTCAAATACGGCCAAATCACTGCCTTTATTAACATATTTCCAAACGTACTTAATGGATTTTACAGAACTGCAAAACTCGACATTAATATGAGCCTTATACATTTTTGAAAGCAATGGTGAGTATGGTACCATCCACTGATTGTCAATATCAACTTGGTTTCTAGAATTTGACATTCGCATTGTAAATTTTTGGCCACCATTCTCAGTGTTTCTGCGGTGATACAACGGATAACCGTCGATATCCGTAATAGTATAATTCGTATATTCCATATGCGAATGCAGGCTTTCCCGGCGAATAAATGACCACAAATCTTCTAGGGTTTGCAGCCAGATTTTATTATAAAGCGACAAGCTTTCGGCTACTAGCTCAGTAGCCATCTTCAGGTCCATTATATTGACACCCCAAAAGCCAACCGGATTCTACGTCGTGCAAGTCTATCGCTCCTCCGAGAGCGCATCCGCTATACACGTTTTGCACTTGATAAGAACGCCCAGGAATTATATCATTGCCATTTGGAGCTTGCTGCCATACTGTCGCCGACCTCCTGGGATTGGGTGGATACTGCTACGTCGGCACAGGCGAACCTGGAGTAAGACAAGACATCAGTCAGACAGATTTCCAAATTTAACCGCCTGTCACGATATCAGCGTCCGGCAGAGGAACGAAGACACACAATAGTCAACCTAACTGAATTACAGCTGGACGAAGCAACTGGAAAAGTGTTATCCAAAGGGTTAAACTTCGCTCCGACTCCTAAAACGATCCCAGTTAAAGATATCATCTGCGCAGTTGAATTGGCCACCCGCAAGCTTCCGGGAGATTCGGCCGAGGAAATTCGGAGGGAAACATGCGGGTTCTGGAGAGAGCCAAACCTCAAAATCAAATATCACAAAATCTGAACGCATGGCCCTAAGAGCATTACGCCAGAATGATGAAATTGTGGTCTTACCAGCGGACAAGGGTAATGCTACTGTCCTTATTACTGCTGAAATGTACGAGACCAAGGTAAGAAAGCTGCTTAACGACACTGCTTACAAGCCGCTCAGTGAAGACCCAACTTCGAAAATAGAAAGAAAGGTAATGGCACTTCTAAAGAAGACGTGTTTTCCATCGGAAGTCGTCAAGGGTCTTCGACCTCTGGCCGCCAGACCACCTAGATTCTATGGTCTGCCAAAAATTCACAAGGAGGACGTCCCTTTACGACCTATTGTGAGTACCATTAGTAGTCCCACATATGGTCTGGCTAAATACTTAGCTAGTATGCTTAGCTCCTACGTAGGGAAAGGTCCTCACCATGTTGTGAACTCAATACAATTTGTGAGTGTTCTTCAAAAGATGCACCTGTCGGAGACTGATATTATGGTAAGCTTTGATTTAGTCTCACTTTTTACTAGAATTCCACTGAAAGACACTTTGCAGCTGCTACGAAATCTCTTTGAATCTAGCATTGTTGATCTTTTCGAGCTGGTCCTTACATCCACTTACTTTACCTACGGCGGAGATTTCTATGAACAGACGGATGGTGTGGCAATGGGGTCACCATTGTCTCCTGTTGTGGCCGATCTATTTATGGAACAATTTGAGAATATAGCAATAGAAAGGTCTGTTCTTAAGCCGGCATGTTTCTTCCGTTATGTGGATGATACATTTGTAGTTTGGCCCCATGGGATCAGCAGTCTACACGAATTTCTGGACCATCTCAATGGGATTCACCCAAACATACGTTTCACGATGGAACTGGAAGAGAATGGTAGCTTGCCTTTTTTGGACATTCTCATTCGGCGAAAACCAGATGGGAATCTTTCTCATAGTGTGTATAGAAAACCTACTCATACAGATCGATACTTAAGTGCCGAAAGCTTCCACCACCCGGCTCAGAAAAATGCTGTATTGTACACACTGGCGCATAGAGCGAAAGAAATCTCTGATGTTGACAGTCTGCCGACGGAACTAGAACATCTCTGTATTACGTTCAGGAGTAATGGATATTGTAACCAACAAATAGAAAGGGCACTACAAAAAACGCCAAACAAACAGGCAATGGAACCTAAAGAACGGTATAAAGATCTGGCATTTATCCCATTTGCTGGTAACATATCCGGGAGAATAGGCAGGATACTAGGTCGACATGGTATTAAGAGCATATTTCGTCCTCCTGCCAAAATACGTGACCTGTTACGTTCTGTGAAGGACGACTTGGGGCTGAAGACGCCTGAGGTGTATAGTATATAGTGTGAATGTGGGAAATCTTACATTGGACAGACCGTACGCATAATCAAGGTCCGTGTGGTGGAACATCAACGCTACATTCGGCTTTTTCAGATGGATAAATCTGCTGTTGCCCAACATGTAATTGAAAATGGCCACAGAATGGATTTTGACAACGTGAAGGTGCTGACAAAATGTTCGTTCTTTTGGGAGTCCATGGTTAAAGAAGCCATAGAAATACGGTTACATAACAACCTGGTTAACCGTAACATGGGTTATTTGCTGAGCAACGCTTGGAAACCAGGGTTATCTATACCTAGCGGGCCACGTTCCCTGGTTGCCGGCGATCCGGTGGAGTGTGGACAGCCAAGTGAGAGGGACCCAATCGACCAATCAGGGCGGGGACTCGACGACTGCCTAACTGTGGTTCCTATTGGTTGCGTGCCACAACAGCTAGATTCCGGCAGTTAAGCAACGCTGAGCGTGGTGAGAACTTGGAGGGAGGCGTTCGCTAGTTGCCGAAGTCATAACTTCCGGGTAGCTCGGAGCAGTGAACGTGTGCTTGTGTCTTCCTGTTTACAGCGAAGCTCAATACTTAAGTGTTGAAATAAGTTTTTGCAAGTATAACGAAAACTAGCTGTATCCACAAGTGTAGCCTGTGCAGCGAGAACTCAGCAACCACCCGAGGTCCTCCCCCTCCTGGGCGAGGATGTTTGGCGGCCACTACGGGGTAGGCGGAGGAGCGTCTTCGTCCCCGACGGCTGCAGATGCATCAGCAGGCGTAACAGCAGTCGGAGCAGCATTAGTTCAAGCTGTGAGTACAATAAGTGGAAGTGATGAGGCGGAGGTGGATATGGAATATAACTTGGAACCGGAAAGTGATGATGCAGAACGTGTGTATGCTAGAAAGCGTCCTATAGAATCAAATGTAGAAGTTATGGCAGAGAAAAAGAAAATTGCTAGTGCTAGTGTATGCTACAAACCACCCCAAATAGAGAAAAACTCAGAGCTAGGACGGGAACAATTGGTACAAAATGAAAAGTCGAGTGATATGGAGACACAACCCGAGAACAACAGACCCCAGCGATTTTATAGACGGTCGGACACTGGCCCATTCATTGTATTTATTGAGAGCAGGGATAACAAAATAGGGAAATTACACCCAATGTCTATAGGTAAAATTCTCCACTCGTCAATCCCGGAAACTAAAGGAAAAATCCTAAACATTAGCTACAGTGGTAGGAATAGACTAAAAGTTGAAGTTGGTGACGCAAACGCTGCCAATAATATTGTTAGATCATCAGGGAAAATATCCAAAGACTTAGAAATATATATCCCCGCTCATTTAGCATATAAACAGGGGGTGATAAGAGGAGTCCACCAGAGTATCACGATGGAGGAGTTACTAGCGGAAATTCAATCACCGGTAAAGGTAGTTAGTGCAAGAAGAATTAGCAAAACAGTAATACAAAATAATGAAAAACTAGTAATCAATCTTCAGACATGTGTTTTAACATTCGACAGTCAGTCCATCCCACATGACATAAATATTCACGGGACTCGATGCGAAGTAACACCATTTTTCCCGTCAATAAAAATATGCTATCAGTGTTATAGATATGGGCATCTTAAAAAACAATGTCGTGGCCAAGCTCGTTGTATCAAGTGTGGTGGGGCACACCCTGACAGCCAATGCACAATTCAATCTATTACCTGTTTCCAGTGCGGGGGAGCTCACTACGTTACGGACCGAATGTGCCCAGAGTATAATAGGTGGAAAAATATTCAGGAAATTGCTACCCGAAACAATATATCGTTAAGGGAAGCGGAATCCGCTCTTAAAAACAGATCATATGTACAAGTCACTAAAATATATGAACAAGGAAAAATCATTTTAACCCTTCTGTAGCGCCGGATATAGAGAACTACAGCCAATTTCCACCTATTAAATTAGTCTATAGGGGAACTCTCCTGTCAATGCCTGGAACAAGCAATGAACCATATAATCTACGAAAATACCCAATCCAATATCCTAGTGGGGACGCTACTCAGGTCCAGGAAAATCAACCGAAGGGCCCAACTGGACCCTTGCCGATGCCCGATACCAGAAGACAACAACCCAATTCAACAGAGGTTCCCTTGACCAAAGCACAACACATCAGCAATTGTGGGCCACCGGAGAATAGGGCGAAACATAGAACACAACAGCACTTTAACACATATGAATATCAGCAGCTTTGGTACCAACCCACAAATTTACCGGCAACACCCATCGGCCAAAATCCATATCCTCCCAAAGTGCAGAACCCAAGTAACCATCCTCAGTTCAGAAATGAGAAAAGTAAATTAGTGGAAGGAATCTTCAACCTAATTTTGACAATAACAAGACACGTAAAAGATGAAGGGATAGAGGCCCTACAGCTGGAGGAAATTCGAAAATCGATAGAGACATTAATACAACCTAATTATCCATAATGTCAAACACTCAGAATAAAGATAATTCAAGGAGGGAACTGCATGTAATCCAATGGAACGCGCGGAGCCTCAGTCCCAAATGGAATGATTTTATCAACCTAATGAATGAAAGGAAGGCAGCTGTTGCTATAATTACTGAAACGTGGTTAAAGCAAGATAGCAAAATTAGAGAAAGACAATATAAAACCTTTAGAAAAGATAGAAACGATGGGTATGGTGGGGTAGCGATCATGATTGCAAAAAACATAATAGCAGTGACTAAAAATATACAATACAATAACAGTAATATAGAAATTATATCAGTAGACATATTAAATTTAGAGCCTGTGAAGGATGTAACAGCTATTACGTGCCCCCCCCCCCCATGTCACAATCAATGAAACAGAATGGAACCACATTTTCTCCCAACTTCCGAATGGAAGTATTGTGGCAGGAGAATTTAATGCCCATGCAAAAATGTGGTACGATGAAACAACAGACCATAGTGGCCAGGAGCTAGCAAAAGCAATAAGTCAATCCGACCTAGTGGTGCTAAACACCAAGACACATACTCGCATTGGTACACCATACCGTAGACCCTCCTCGCCGGATTTATCTTTAGTATCGTCAAGGATGGCCATAAAATGCTCGTGGGTGGCAATGAACGATATATTAGGCAGTGACCACAGAGTTATAAAAATTTCCATAGAAACACAAGCTACCCATACGACCCAAAACAGGATATTCAGTCACAGCCAGATAATAAATCATAAACTTATGGACTGGCACAAATATCAACAAGAAGTAAATAGAAGATTGCTAGAATGCCCGGTTGTAAGAGACCCACAGGAAACCTACAACTGGTTTGTAGAAAATATTTTAGAGGCTGCGAAAGAGAGTGCACCTGCTGTGAAATATAGAAAGGACTGCACATACCGAAGGAAGCCCTGGTGGACGCCAGAATGCTCTAAAGCGGTAGCAAGAAGAAGACTAGCTCTCAGAACATATCACAAAGAGGCGAACTACCAAAACTTCATTACGCTGCGGAAAATAACAGCACAAACTAGCAAGATCATCAAGAAAGCGAAGAAGGAAGGATGGGAAAAGTACTGCTCGGAATTAAGTGGAGATCTCTCGACACAAAAATTATGGGAAAAGATTAGGTGGTACAAGGAACCAAAACAAAGCTCTGAAAGCATAAGAGTAAATACGGAAATCGCGGAACAGTTTATGAATAAAATAGCTCCCGCTACGGTAGAAGCTGCACCACTGGAAAGTCACTGATAACAATGAACACATAACATATCCTAATTGCAACCTAGACCGACCCTTCACCTTGGTGGAAATGGAAAATAGCCTAAAAGAAAAAGATACAACCCCAGGATTAGACCAGATATCATATTCAATGTTGTACCACCTACCTGGAAAAGAATTGCTACTGACAATACTTAACATTCTGTTTAAACAAAATATTGTACCCCATGAGTGGAGGAGAATAGGAATAACTCCGGTGATCAAAAACGGAAAGGATTCCAATCTATACACATCGTATAGACCCATATCACTTATATCATGCATATGTAAACTGATGAACCTAATGATTAAACAACGAGTAGAATGGTATATGGAACATCATGAACTCCTAGCAAACCGTGTGATGGGTTTTAGAAAGGGATATAGTACTATAGATGCAATTTCAACGTTAATAACAGACATACAAATAAACAACAGTTATAATTCGTATCTCATAGCCGCCTTCCTGGACATACAAGATGCATATGGACAAGTGTATATACCAGAGCTAGCAAATGTGATGATAGACTGTGGCATCCCAAAAACAATAGTCAAATGGTCTGCAAACTATCTCTCATTAAGAATACTGGAGCTATGGATTTATGGAAAAGAACCAATAGTACGCTATGTTTACTCTGGCCTACCGCAAGGGGATCCCCTTAGCCCACTACTGTTCAATATCTACTTATACAATGTGTTTAATAGACTGAGTAAATCGATCATGTACATACAATATGCGGACGACATAGTGATATATGTAAGAAATAGGCTCAAAGAAAAGGCAGTGCTAGAACTACAGAGGAGCCTAAACAATACGATAAATGCTCTGAAAGAAAAGATGATGGAAGTATCACCCGAAAGAAGCAAGCTAATGGTCTTTACAAGACATAGAAATGTAAATGATGTGAAGATCGTACTTAATGGTAAAATCCTTACTGTAGATCACCAAGTAAAATTTCTAGGCATGTGGCTTGATATGAGGCTGACATGGAGAAAGCACATAATGGAACTACACAGCCAATCCATGAAAAGAATTAATATCCTGAAAGCCTTAGCTGGCACCTATTGGGAGCTAACCCAACAATTCTATTGCGCCTCTACGGGCAACTAGTCCGCAGCAAAATGGACTACGGATGCATGCTCTATGACACAGCCTCAGCATCAACCTTAGCCAAACTAGACAGGCTGCAATCAGTAGCCCTACGTATATGTGGAGGATTTCTACGTACAACTCCGATAAATGTACTACACATAGAAACAAGCACACCACCACTCTCACTTCGACGGCATATGCTCTCTAGACGATTTATTCTAAAAGTTAGATCAATTATCAACCAACCATTAAACTGGAAGTTAGGAGCCATAAGCCAAATGTTAAATAAGAAATACTGGAGGAAGAAAGCAACCCCTATTACAGTTAAACATTATAATGAAATTAAAGAATGGCCGATAGAACGATATAAAGTGAATGCTGCGTTTTTGGGGGAAATATGGCCTCAAATAATCAGTATTAAAATACATGAGACAATAGGGAAGGTAGTAGCTAAGAAAACAGAGTATCTTACCGTGGAACTTTGTAAACTACACTGCAAACTTTAAATGATAAGTGGAAAACATGGTCAAAAATCTACACGGATGGCTCCAAAATCACTGGGTGCAGTACGGGGGCAGCAATTTATGATGAAAAGCTAAAAAGCTATAAATCAATCAAACTCCCAAAGGATATGTCAGTTTTCTCGGCAGAGCTGTACGCAATCTTAGAAGCAATCAAATATACACTGGAAAAGAGAGAAGAAAAAATTTTAATCTGCTCAGACTCGTTAAGCTCACTACAATCTATAAGAATGGGGCCGAAAGGGAAGACGAAAAACTATCTAGTATATGACATTATAGACAATTTGAACAAAGCTCAACACCAAAGGAAGGAAATAGAATTTCAGTGGATTCCCGGGCACGTGGGAATTGAGGGAAATGAAAAAGCGGACCAACTTGCGAGGAGGACAGAGGACCATGAGTCAACGGAAGTTACAGATCTCCTAAGTAAAATCAGAAATTTACTGAAGTCTGAGTGGGAAGAGGTAGGAGAGATCCAATACAGATCTAAAGGTGTCTGGTACCATGCAATTCAACACAACATTCCGAAGCAACCATGGTTCAACATAAAAGTGAATAAAAAAAAGAAGCAACAATAATAAACAGGTTGAGATCAGGACACACCCTACTAAATAAAAAGTTTCTCTTAGGCCAGACAATATCACCGGAATGCGAACATTGTAGTGTATACGAAGACATTTTACACTTCATTTTGGAATGCCCCAAGTATGCTCAACAAAGGAAAACAATACTACAGAATGATGCAGACACCAAAATTACAAGTTATGAGGACCTACGATATTTCCTTGCTACAATAACTGACGACAAAATTAAGAAGTTATGCAAATATGTTGCTAAATGCAACAGAAAAATATGATATGGAGTTAAAATAAGGTAAAATGTAGACCTATCTATACTCCCTACATGTTCTCTAAATAATAGTAAGATGTTAGATACTAAATAAAGTTCTCTCCTCTCCCTCCCCTCCTGTTATAAAAGATGGATGTATAATAGTATTTACGATAATACTCTATAAATGCCTGACAGCTGTTACTACAAAACAATTACTAAGGATAGATGAATAATATAACACAAATGTTTATACTTTGGATTACATTAAATAATGTCATTCTTCTATTCATTTCTGATAATGTGAAATAAGTATTATATATATATGTTTCTTGCAAAATGTTTGGTAATAGGAAGAAATAAATGTACTATAAATGGTCTTGCCACGATTGATAGTCAAACAATTTGCCAGCGCATGAACGTATAATATGTAGTATGCATCAAATATCTTGTAAATGACTGAAAGTAACTGCTGCTAAATATGTTTCTAAGGGGGACCTGGGAATATAATATAAATAACTATGTTGTCTCTAATGTTAAATTATAATTGTACCTTGTGTAAATTTCAAAATGGTTTTAATCTAGAAGAAGTAATTAAAATGTTCTTATTGCTAAATTGCATCATAATGATGGTCAATGTTCATACTGTATTACAAGTGTTTGGATTTTTGTGTAAACAAATGTATCTCTGATAGTTGGTCAAATTGGCGAAAGCCAAAGACCATTCATTACAATAAAAAAAAAAAAAAAAAAAAAAAAACTTGGATGGGTGACCGCCACAGCTAAGGGAGCGTGCATAAACCACGTAGCTCCATTTTGGCCTCCTGTGAACCCCCCCTACCCCCCACGTAGCCCTACGTGGCTTTTGCCTCTACCCCCCCCCCTCCACGTAGCTTTTTCCCCTTTTGATTTCAGAAGACATTTTGTACTGTTTTCTCCTGTCAAAAGATTGTAAATTACATACGGAGATAATTAACTGAGGGAAATAAATATTCACATGCTGTTGTGAGTTCTGTTCCTCATTTTAATTGTGAAAAATGTAATGAAAGGAAAGCTACGTGGCCTGGCTCGGAACTCCCCCTCTCCCCACGTAGCCCAACGTAGCCTTCCGGCCAACCCTTCCCCCCCCCCCCGGCCGAGCCACGTAGTTTGTGCACACTCCCTAAGCTCCGGCAGTTAAGCAACGGTCAGCGTGGTGAGCACTTGGATGGGTGACCGCCGCCTCGACCAATCACAGTGAAGCGGGACTGTGAGCGTCATGAGGTTGCTAAGCGACACCAGTAAACGCCGATACATAATCGATCTGAAGATGGCTACTGAGCTAGTAGCCGAAAGCTTGTCGTTTTACAATAAAATCCGGCTGCAAACCCTAGAAGATTTGTGGTCATTCGTATATTCCTTTGGAAAACGGTTCTTACATTTCCACCTTCCATACATGGCGATGTCATGTTAAAAGAACCACACGGTCCGTGGATCAAGTGACTGGTAACAATATCTAACAATTCTTGATCAATTAATGGGTCCGGAATTTCGGCTGAAATTATTTGATCAATTACTTCTGGACGGATTTTAACTTCAAGCCAAATCAAAATGTGAGAATGAGGCAAACCTCGCTTTTGCCACTCAATCAAATACAGATAGCAACGTGTGTTACAGAAAACCGAATGTTTTACGATTAAATCAATCAATGATTTTAATTTTTGTTTGAACACACGTGCCGTGACATCATGACGATGCATTGATTGATGGCCTGGTAATAGCAATGGTTGTATTTCCTCCCAATTCGGATTACATATAAATGTAATAATCAAATCTCGACGACCATAATGACGTACTATGTAAGTCATGGCATCTTGTATATATTCCTGCATGTTCCGTGGACAGCCGATGTAGCTTGAATGTAAAATTATCGATATCATTGGCGTTTAAATTTTCATAAATATTGCCGATAACAGTATCTCGTAAGAGGATGTATTCCTCCGATCGTAATTTAGCCTGGTTGTATCGAATAAATCGCAAATGCTTCTTTTCAACCTTGGCATACATTTCCACGACGTATTGATGGCACAGTTGACGATATCGAAGGATATAGTTATCCTAATTACGTCTAATCATCAATCGGGGGGCGTAGTACTTCATTGAAGTAACTTTTTTATTTGTTTTATTACCTGAAAAAATAATAAATTAAATAGTAAAAAACGAATAAGAAATCTATATAGTGGGCCCGCTATAATCCGGCCCCTGGTCGGAATACCGTGGGTCTACTGTACTAATAAAATAACGAATTAAATATTTGAATATTAAATTTACCAGCAACTGCATCACGCTGTTTGATGTTGATGTGATATTCATTCTGCCCTTGCCAGAATATCAGTGGATACTGGATTGTGTCATACGAACGGTGTAGATCAAAAATTATACTAACAGTTCTATCTTGACGTGTGACTTTAATCAACTGAGTCACCAACCATAAAAACTGCAACTTCATCTACGGTTGGCGCGTTGAACCTGCCCGCGTGTTATCCTGATGGTAATTTGTCAGCTTTGATGACAATTTGATAGTTGTCATTTTTTAATTGTCGCGACGCAATTGAATAAGTTGAATATTATTTTCCAAAAAAAAAAATCCAACAATACCACAATTGCTCTCTCTTCTGCTTGTTCGATGAAATTATACTGGCACCTAGTTTTCAAGCGTTACTCACAATTTCCAATAGATTTGGAGAAAACTTCGGGTCATCGTTTGGCATCGGTATCAACGACTCAATCTTATGGTACACCTGGCCTTGTATTTTGAATTTAGTTTCAAAATGACGTCCATCAGATGTAAGATCGCAAATTTTTTGCTGCCCCAAAAGACGTCATCTGGAAGCACGAATTGAATTTGCGTGTCTTGCGCAGAAACAATTTCGAATCGTTTGATTCGCCAGCAAGAAGGATTGTAAATGTTCTGGCGAATTGGGTAGCGGTAATAATACAACTTTTCCTGCTTCATTGCGGAATTTCAACGCCTGATAATATTCCCATATTTTGTTCATTGCACCGATTGCAATTTTAGAATGTGTAGAGTAATCAATGGCTGGTGCATATTGGAACACAAGACAAACAAATGATACACGTGTTAAAGCACGGCTGATTTACTGTCTCTCTCGTTCTCTTTCTCTAAATGTAGCGATGTGCTGTTCTCGTGCCGCTCTTGTTCTCAATATATTCTGTCACAGACGTTTATCAGCTATCCTGATTCTTTGAACTTCCTTACTTGCCGCGATTTGTGTTGCTGATTGATAAGCTCTCTCGTCGTGCGTCTTGCCTCTCTGCTACATGCATTGTCGAGGTTAGATTCTTTGACGACATTTCACTGAAAAATATTTTAATTACAACAAAAAGTGCCTTTCTGAAAGCCTTAAAATAAGACACTATAATACAGTGGTGAAACCGGAATTTTTGGGTCCATTGAAAAATACAGTAAAATGGAAGTTAAGAACAAATGAGGAAATATATAATAACATTGAAAAAATAACAGAAAAAGAAGAATGATGTTTTTTTCGATACATTTATAGCATGGATGACACCAGGCTTTCAAGAGGTTTAGAAAGAACTGAAACGAAATAATACCAGTGAACTGTATGGAAAGAAATTTTTTTCGATAGCAGACTTTGAATATGGCAGGATTCAAAGGTAGAGATGAGTGGCATAATAAAGGAGTACTGGGGAGGAAGAAAGAAAAAACAACAGGAGAGGAATTGAAATTGACACGTGGTCTCTAGCTGACCATAACAAAAAGAAGAAGAAAAATGATAAGCTAGGGAGAAATACTTACACGATTCGAATTTATCGTATAGTTTTCTTCAATGTAATTACTTTGTCATTAGGTATAAAGACACACAAACGATCAACAACAATACAGTATAATTATAACACCAATTAAAATTGAAGAAACTCACACATATGGCGTGGAACAGACTTTAGCATAAATAAATCGAAATACAACGCCATCTACTGGATGGTTCGATAAATTAACACACCGCCATCTGTTAGGAATAAACTGTAGCATAAATAAATTGAAACAGAACGTGATCTACTGGATGATTACCCAACCTAGCTAACCAAGTGTTGTATCGATAAGTTAACACATCGTCATCTGTTAGAAACGTTATGGAACTATAATAATAATTTCATGGTGGTCGTAATGACCTGGTGACATGGTTTCTACTGGCTGGGCATTCTGCCCCTGTCTAGCCGCCTTTACCTAGCCCGCCCATCCTGCCTGGTACAGGGGACCTACATTTTAACGTCGAATCCGAACCACAGTACCGTCCTGGCCGTATTCACCTCATACAAGCATGCTGCGCCGGGGGTTAATGCCGGGTTAAGTGTCTATAAAAAATCCTCAGCCGAGACAGGGACTCGAACCGGGACCTTTACATCTCCAGTCAGACGCCCCTAACCACTAGCCAGCAGACCGCTTAGCCTTGGTGGCTTACAAATAATTACAAACCATTGGTCCTATGACAAACATTTAATGAACATTTTATTTGCAAATAATAAATATTGAGGTCTATAATCCAGATAAAAACTATCCTATCTTTTAAGTTGGACTAAATTACACACAGTAAGCCAAATTTCATCTAAATCGGTTAATGTAGTTTCGGAGTTCATCCCGGACGAACAATCGTGACACGAGATTTTTATATATATAAAGATTAGGTGATTTAAATTTGTTATTTACAAAGAAATAAGGCAAAACTTCGTTTTCAGTCTCATCTGATACTGAATAATAACAAATGTTAATAATCACAACACATGTTTTCTTTACGTGTCACTCATTTTCGGATGCGCGTGACATGAGCACCACTTGGAAACTGTATCTCTTGTATGCGGACCACCACCTAGAGCAGAAGGTCCTGGCCTCTCAGCATGGCCGACTAAAGATACAGGCCTGGGTGTACATCGGTGACGTCAGCAGAGTAGTGCTACAGCTGAACCACGGCCGTAAGCTGAGCCATGCACATCTCGCGAACTTACCGTTTCTGCTGCGCTGAATTAAGAACACACACGCACTAAGATATTCACAAATAATTGCTTTGAACTTACTACATGATTTTTTATTATTATTATTTCATCTACTTCAAATCCAGTCTCATCAATAAATTTCATAATACTCAATTATTCCTAAATAGTTTCTTGGTGTATCACTATAGCAGTTTTTATGTCAAATATTGTACTTCAAATTTAGTATCTCTCTCTCTCACACACACACACACCCACACACACACAGGGATATTCAAATACACATATCAAAATATTTAACATGCTTCAAAATCTGCACTACTCATACACATACAAACTTAAAGGTATTGGTTATAAGTTTCTTCATAGTGAATAAAAAAAATCAGAAAGGAAAAGTGGTAATTAATAAACAAAAAACATTGTATATGGTATTTACACTTTTATTTACCCAAACTACACAACCCTCAGTTTGTAAAGCAGTATATTCTATTTTTTTGCAGCATTATCATTACATTGTTTTGTGAGTGTTTTCAGCATTACATTTTTAGTGCCATACCAGATATAGTTGTTTTGGAACTTATTACTTAACAATACACAATCCTCAACTTATACAATGAATTGGCAAATTTAAAAATTCTTACATCAAAATATTCTAAGTTGTCCTCAGTTTTTTCAACTGCCTGCCAGTTTTATTACTTCTTGTAGTGTCATTCACATTCTTGGTAGGATTATTTATCAATACCTTGCAGGATCTTAAATTGATGTTTTCCAATATGTCCCTCTAAGTTCTGTTGCATTTACAGCTATCACTTGTCAACAAGATCACAGGTCTCCAGCTTTAAGCTGCAGATTTTGTGCAAAATAGAAAGTTGATGCAAATCACCAATGAAACTAGTTGAAGACATATCTAATATACATTTCAGCACGAACCAAGCAAGTCCAGTAACTAGAACAGCAGTTTCAGTGGGCACTGTCAGTTTTCCATGGTCATATTCTGTAATGAAGTCATTTTGGAGGGATATTTCAACTTCCTTGTCAGACTGCACACAAGAGGCACAAGTCTCACAGTTTTTAAGAAAAAGTTCCTTTTTTACAGCATAACCAGATATATACCCCAGTACAGGAAGAAAACTTTCTGGTATCTGAGATACTTCAAAATTCTCCCTTAACACCACATAATATTTGTCAACATTCACACATTTATTAAATGTACCAGAAAAAGGAAGCAAAGCATTCAGAGGGATATTTTTATTCAAAGAACTAAGTAGTACCATATCCTTGAATCTTAATTGTTTTTCACTCTCTAGTATCTGGATATAACTTACATAGTAATTTGCCCCACTCATTTGACAGTAACAGCTAAATCAGCCTTCAAGATTGTCAGTTTGAAACTTACTCAGCAATATGTGATCTGGTTTATGATGTTCATATACTTTTGGAACTAAGAGTAAAAACTCATCAAGAGTATTGATTAATGCCTGAAAAGTCTGAGAACTTAAACCCTAGGAACAAGGAACACTTTGTCTTCAGTTTTTCAACCATAAAGACATTTTTCTTATAAAATCTAACTGTAAGAAACTGTTTACCCTAATAGGTTGTCTGTATTTAATATTAAATCTTTCACCTTCATATGCACTTTTTACATTCACAGTGTTCCACCAGTTACAAATTATTTGTATGAATAATGCTGTGTGTTCAGACTATGAAAAATCTGTGTCCATGGAAGCTAAGACCTTTAAAGCAGCTACATTTCTTTCATCAAAAACCTTGAGCGCAAGGTAACATTTTGATTCTGAATACTGGAAGGAATTAAGGCTTTAAATGTCAGCAGATGACTGTATTTTACTAATGAACATTTTTCTTTCTTATACAGTCGGGGACATAATTCGCGAGACCCCTCGCCTTCCGATTATGCTTCGATCTAGACACTACTGCCTCATGGGACAGCATAACTGGTAGGTGGTACACTAAATTCATGATAAAATAGACCTCTCATACCCAGCACTTTACCTGAGACTAAAAAATAGAGCTCGCGCGCGAGAGACTCGCAAACGCTCAGAGGAAAAGTTCGGAGTTCTACAGTTAAAATAATCACGAGTATCACCATTTTAATCATAATAACTATTGAATTAATTAAATCGATTGATATGGAAGAATGATACCGCTTTTATTAGAAATTTCAATAGCCACTCCGTATTTTTTTTTTTTTTTAATAAACAGTTGACTATTCGCTAGCAAAAGAAATTACATGATGAATGCTAAAACGATTCGCTAAATTACTCACGGATAAAAATTTGTAAAGTCAATAACAGAGTTTGAATAGATTTAGTCACACGTTCTAGCGCTGCAGCGTTATCGAACTCTTGTGACAAGCGTAAGTAGAAAGTGTATTTACGAAAGTACTCAAATGGTGAACTAAATCACAAAATATAAATTAGTTTTGTCCACAAACAGTAGTTCGGAATAAGAATACCTTAATTTTGTATTCGCCATAACATATTTAGAAGGTTAGTTTAACTTGATCGCAGTAGTTACTGGTTCAGTAGTAATAATAACAATTAATAACAGTAAATCCGTCGGCAATGTGAATAAGCGGTTTCAGATTTTAAAGATGAAAGATTGGAAGTGGGAAACCTTTAATGTCTTCCTTTGTTTCTCCATAGCCCTGATACTTTTTGCCTTTCAAACCAAATGGGTTATAAATAACAATTTTGCCTGGCATTCGGCAGAACGCGGATTCAAGCCCCGTAGGACATCCAATTTCAGTTTGCCATGGTTTCCGTAAATCTCGCCAGCTGAACACAGGAAAAGTTGCTTCAAAAAGCCGTGGCTGAAATTATTTCCCGATTCTACTTTCCAATACTCTCAGGATTCAAATCACATTGGCGTCGAAAGAGAACACGAAGAAAAAGCATAATCCATGTGGTGGGTTATCGGTAACACTGTGAGGTGGCTTCCGGGAGTTCGTAGTATCGAATCCCCGTCCGTTTATTCAGATTTGGGTTTTCGATGGTTTCCCCAAAATTACTCCAGACGAATGCCTGGGTGATCTCGTCAAAAATTACCACGGCCGAATTACTTCCCGTTGCTTACCCCCGAGTCCTTACCGGATCTAACCACCCCAACGTCGACAAGGCATAAAACCATAAGCAAAACAAAGAAGATACAAAGCTTAAAAATGTCACCAAATTACTGTCAGTTACCAAGCTTAGAGACAAAAGCTATTGATCCTCCTCCAAATCATAATTTTTATTAGTAAATTCACGAGATTGTTATATCAGTGTAATGGAAAAGTTGTGGAGGTAAAGATATCTAAATACAAATAAAAGTTGAAACTCTGAAATAATGTGAGACGTTAGCAAACCCAAATTTGACATCGTTTGTGAATATGACCCAACGAACCAAGGTATCTTCTTTTAAAAACAAAATCACGCTGCCAGGCATTATGCCGAAAAAGAATAAATAAGGCATCACATGAAATGTATTGCAGTTATGAGGCCATACAAAGAGAAAGGATGAAAGTGTTGTAACTCAACGCTTTATTCACAAGTATGTATTCGTCTTTAAATTATTTTAGAAAAATACTCTTTCTGCATTTCTACTTCAAAATGCTCTCAAAGCGTCTTGAAAATGTTCTATCACGTACTATTTGCATGACGGAATTAATTCATTAATACTGTGCATTGAATTGCATTAAAAAAATAAAAAATAAAGAATTCAAGCATACCTTACGGGAAATTGATCTACTTCGATCTTTAGATTTAAATACTTTGGTCTGTACTCTGGTAAAAGAACGTGGAAACGTGATTTCAATCACGATGGCTAACATGGATGATAAATTCAAGGTGCTTCAGCCACTTCCGGGAGCGATTTTCCTCGGCTTAATTTACCTGTTCTGTATTTATCCCTGAACGTTGTATCTGACACAGCTCAAGAAAGGAAATCATCATAGGAAAACAGAACATACGAGGGTCGGCTGAAATGAATTGCACACATGCTTGTAGAACGTGAACGAAATGAGCTACAGAAGCGCGCTTCGTGGCATTCGGAAGTAACATTCCTCCTTCACACGCACGCGCAATTTGAATTTTTTGCGTCCATTCAGTTGTTTTTGAGCAGCGTAAATATGGAGACGTGTTCTCGTGCTATGACAACGAGAGTTAAACAGCGTGCTGTTATCGAAT
>JARYHS010009237.1:0-45920 GCA_031002005.1 Vandiemenella viatica
AGGCGGCCGCTGGTAAGCGGCCGCAGATGTCCGATAACACAACCAGATGTCCAGTGTTTGATGTGTTATCGGACGTCTACGGCCGCTTACCAGCGACCGAATAGTCACAAAAATTGACTGTACGTGAACGTGACGTCACTATGACGACACGTTAACAGCGCGAAGCGAGCAGTATTGCCTGTTAGATAATACCCCTTATTTGCATACACCAATATCAATCAATTCTATCAAGTCAACATGGCAGGAGTTGGTCATTACAACTCTGAGCAAAATACTTTATTTTGTATTCATAAATTTCGTGTGACTTTACAAAGGAGAGGATATGAAACATCATCACATCACAAAAAATTTGTATTGATTTTGAAGTACTAACAGCTTTTATACCTGTAAAACACGTCAACATTTTTATTTAATTTTTGACAATTTTCTGTAAAATGTGAGTGGGGAACATGAAGACAGTGCATCAAAGTATATAATGCAAATTTCAATAGGTTTGTAACACGTTTTGATTGGTAGGGGATTCCATTCTCCAGATGTAATGCAACCTAATTAATGCTTGAAATAATATATGTTGTAATTGACTACCACAGTATTATGACATTATCTCGAGCAGTGTGAAGTAATAGCGGTCTCCAGTAAATTAATTTTTTTCTTTGATGACAGAACACACATCACATTTTATACCAAAATGACATCTGCTTCTAGGGACATCCTGATTGTAAAGGTACCACTGTAGGCCTATATTTCATATTAACAAAAGCAAAATCAAGTAATTGTAACAAACTACAACAAAATAGATTTGTAATAAAAAAATTTAAAAATATATGAGAACAAAGTCAAATCTGAAGTACACACAACTGCACATATTTGGAGCTTGTTTAGAGGTCTAAATACTCTACTAAGTATTAAAACTATACATAAATATAATTAGCTTCAAGACTTGAACAGAAGAAACTAAATAATGACCAGTTTTTTTCCAAATGTTTGAGCCAATGCTTACCCTTCGATAATGTTGACCCGATTCCAATGTCGGCCTTGTTGAATATCTCAAATTCCCGAAGCTAGAAGGCCCCTGCCTGAAATCATTACGTAAGCTTCAATCGTCAACAATATACCCATCAATTATTTTAAACATAATATGGTCTGAGAGGATATGAGAGAGCAGGCATAACTTTCGATTATGGAAGAATAAATTAAATATCTTCGTTGAGAATCTGAATACCTTCGTATACGTTCAGGAGGATAAATGTAGTTCGCCGGCGCGAATCCTTGATTGTCTGAACTGCGATTTCGAGCTTGACTGTTCCGAGAATAGTTATGGTGCCTGCTTCTCTCATGTCCGTGTAAGCGGGTCGGCGTTTTCCCCATTACTGAAACATAACATGTTTAAAGGCGAAAACTGCTTTCCATAAATAAAGACTCTAAACACGCTGCACCAATCAATAACACAGACATAAACATCAAATAACACATACCTACGCCGGTAGAGTTAACAAAACCCGAAATGGCGTCACTATATTCTTTTAGTGCCAACCTAAGAAATAACCTTTCCCTCATTACGAGCCATACAGCAGACAGAAAATAAAATTAAAAATATGTACTATATTCGCCGACAAAGAATGATGATTAACATTCATCAAGTAAGTATTGATTCAATTAAATTAATGCTTTTCACCCAAATAATATTTTGCCTACAAGCTTCTTAAATTTTCACTTCATATTTTGTTTTTTATATAATGTTATTAATAGCACTCCACTTTTAAAGTATCAGTAAAAAATAATCAGATCAAAAATTGTTATGGTGCGTAACATGTATAAAATTTTTAGTATTATTTAAAAGTGAAGTAATTATTTCTTACTTAATCATCGCTGGTTTAAATTTAAATTTCATGGGTGTTTTGCTAACACACTGACACTTGAAATGATTAAAGAGGGTGAAAAATTTCATTGATTCAACAGACACTTAAACTGTCACTAATTTCAGTATGAATTAAGGGTGATATATGAAAATCAAATGCAACTAACCAATAATTTTCTGTTGTCTTATATTTATTGTCGTTGGCTGTTTGTAAAGACAGAGTCATTGTCAAAAGTTATGTAGAGCGCACCCCACGTTTTTTTAACATTAAAGTTAATTTTGTAATCAGTGACTTTATTCTTTAAGCTTATTCAAAAAAATTAATTTATCCTGAAGTGTGGGACGTCCTATCACTGTTAAACAAAATGTTTATATTTAAATATTATTTTTAACCTTTTAGTTCACATTACTGCGAAAGCGTAATTTTAGTTTTTTTTTTGCCTAACTCAGTAATCCCATCAAGTATAGCTCACATTTTTCGAGAATGCCGCCCTTATAAAAACAGTAGAGCAAAAAAAAAAAAAAAAAGGTCCCCAAAATCCATGTCATCGGGGGTGACCTTGGTGCTTTTGGGGGGGGGGGTTCAGCCCCCCGCCACTGAGTATAGGATACGTGTAGTTTAACTTGAAGTCCTAACCATGGGTTATCCTAATCTTTCCCATTTATAATATCCGCAAAAATGCGAACCGAAATCGGGATTCGAGCAGGGAATGTCTGCTCGCCAGTCACGTGCCTTAACCAACTAGGCCACAAAGACGATTCGGGAAGTGGGTGAAAATGAGCCACATCTTTCATAAGACGATTAAATCAGTTTAGTGTTTTTACTGTCAAAGTAATGAGATTACCAAGACATAGATATGAAATTATTGGATTGTCATCGGTTCTTAATGCACATACAAAATTTCAGACAATTCGGAATTTCTGAAGTGGGTGAAAATTGAAATGAAATTTTCCATTACATTCAACCACTTTTAAGTTGTTTCTGACAACGTGCTGAGAGTGAAATTATTGAATTTTTATCGGTTCTTAATAAGTGTGCAAAATTTCTAATGATTCGGACGTCAGGAAGCGGGTCAACACTGAAATGAAAGATTCCATTAGATGCAACCATTTTTCTATTGTTACCGTCAGAATAACGAGAATAGCAGTACGTTGCTAAGGCCGGGCGCACATAGACGCGCAGTCGACGCAGCGCAGCACAGTTTCTGTGTCTCTATGTTTTGGGGCGGAACCATGGAGGAAGGAAATAATATATTTCCTTCCTCCATGGACGGAACAGCGCGTATTGAGACGCAGAGCAGGGCAGCATATTGTCTCTGGCAGGGCGGCGCAGTACTGCGCCGCACGTGGCCTGCGCGACGTTGTGATCACGACACAGAAACTGTGCCACGCAGCTCACTCGTGCCGGTTTTTGCCGTAACACTTCTTGCGTTATTTATAATCTTGCTTTACTTATAATCATTTTCAACTATGGAACAAGAAAAATTGATTAATCTGGTGCCTAACCAACCTGCGATTCACAATATCAGTCATAAAAAATACATAAAAATTAAATTTAAACAAGAGATTTGGACAATGAGCTCAACAAGTGGCGAGTAAATTCAGCATTTATTTATCATACAACTGTCCACTTACAATTTTCACTTTTCTTTTTTTGAATTCATTTTTAATAAAACTTCGAAAAAGATTGATATAGGCCCTATGTAGGCTATTATCACATTATTTGTTTTCTTATTATTTGTACTACATCATTCAATAGTGTCCCCGAGAAATTAGTTGACACTGCTTTTTTAGTTTCAAGTGTTTATGTTCTGTTATATAGTTTTCTTAAAAATATAATATGAAATAAAAGAGAGAAATATTCTTATAAATGTCATGTACCATCAAACAGTAAATAATTAAATAAATAACCACGAAAATACAGCGAGATTTTCTTTAGTTCTAATAGATATTTTAGCTTTGTCGAGAAAATAACAGGTTACATTATGCCGTGAATCTCCGGAAATTATCTTTTGAGAATTCTCTTGTCACTGCAAAACCATATGAGAGTTTCTTCTTTTCATATACTCACTTTTGCATAGTTTTATCTAACTCAGCTTCTGTTAAGGTAATAACAATTTTCCAAGCTCGGCATCCCAATCTGATTCAGAAATCAAAAATCGAGTTTTTGCATCGACATGTTTTTGGTTACGCTTTATTGTCGGTTTTTCGCACAACACAATGCTTTGTAAACTGTCGCACGAAACTGCGCTCTAATATGCGTGAATAACTGCCAGTCTGTGCTGCCCTGCCCTGCTCTGCGTTGCCCCTACTGCGCCACGCAGCTCAATGTGCTCCCCGGGTTAGAGACTACTGTATTGTCAACGGTTCTTATAACATGTGCAAAATTTTTATGATTTTACTGTAAACGTAATCAGAATATCAAAACATAGCTATGGAATTATTTTATTGTAATCAGTTACCAAAACATGAGCAAAATTTCAAACAATTTGAACATGTGGAATTGGGTTAAAATCAAATTTCAAAATTCCACGACATTCAACCATTTTTCTGTTGTTACTGTCAAAGTAATGAGAATAGCAGGATATAGCTATGAAATTATTGTATTGTCACCGGTTCTTAATATGTGTGAGAAATTTCAAACAGCTCGGACATCTGTAAGTGGGTCAAAATGGAGTTGTAAAATTCCTTTACATTCATTCATTCATACATACATACATACACACAAGTCAAGCTGATAAAAAGCGTGTAAAAAAGGTACGTAACATACATATTATAATAGGCAAGTAAAATGCATAAGACGTAATTATTAACTGCAAGTACCCAAATTCCACGATGGCATTTTCCATACATATTTAATTACGATTCAAACATTTACTTTTTACCTTAGAAATCCTTCCCAGTTTGAGAGATATTCTTCATTATTTCCTTAAGAAATTTGCACCAGTCCCTAACATCCTATCTACAATTTAAAACATTCAGTGTCTGAAATTAAATAATTATTATCATAGCCCTCTCTTCCGTTCCAGATGCTACTTCTAAATCTTCAACCATACCCATTCCTCTCTTACTTCCAGCCACTCCTTCAACCCTCCATCACTAGGAATAATCTCAACATCTCCAATGTTCCCTTCTCAGTTTAGCTTATTGCCAACTAATAGTCCCATGTACTTAAATTTTATTCCTTTACAAGAATGGGTATCAAAAGAGCAAAACATAGAGAATACGCGAATAAATTTACAAATAGGGGTTGTAAAGATGGTTTTATGAACGATATTGTAGCTGTAGAAAGCCTCCTGAATGATGAAAATACTAATTTTGAAATACACATTCGAGTCACATTAATGTGAATACTACCTACTTGCGACGTCAACGTGAAATAACCACAGAAGGTAGGTGGCAGCACATTACAGTAGAGTGTATATAAAGAATGTTCTAGGGCATCGGAAAGCATTTCAATCGTTGGCTAAAGGCAGAAACGTAGCGATTTATCCGACGGCCAGAAGGGCCAGATGATTATTGGCTTTCGGGCCAAGGGAGGAAGCATTTCGGAAAAGGCTAATTTTGTGAACTTTTCACGTGCCGCCATGGTGAAAGTATACCCAGGGGCGTAGCTACTATGGGGCTAGGTGCACCGGGGCCCCTACGCTCAAGGGGCCCCAAGCATACCTCTGGGGGAACCAAAGCGCACCTCTGGGGGCCCCAAAGGGCAGTTCAGAGGCCCACGAGCCTTCATGGCAAACTGGCGACCTTTTTTTAGCCCTTTAGTCGTCTAAGGGGGCCCCTGGAAACACAGGAAGCCCCACACTGCTCAGGGGGCCCCCAACCTCTGCTCAGGGGGCCCTAACCACAACTCAAGGGCTCCATCCTCAGCTCAGAGGGCCCTTACCAGCAAAACAAAGCAAAAAAAAAGGTCGCCCATCTGGCCCGAGGGCCCAAAATAAATTTTTTGCAACGGGGCCCTAGTTGACCTAGCTACACCACTGAGTATACCATGCATGGCAAAATGGCACTATTCAAAATCAGCGGCGTTGAACATGTGGTGCATCACGGGCTATAGATGACAGAGGCGAACGAAGGCTACGGAGATGCGTTCGGGCAAATAGACGTCCAACTGTTGAACAACTGACCGCCCAGATGAACCAAGGGGCTACCAAGAGTGTATCCTCAACAACGGTTCAGCGTAAGTTGCTGCGCATGGGCCTCCGCAGCAGACGCCTGGTTAATGCACCTATGCTGACTGCTGTTCATCGGCGACGAAGGCTGGAATTTGCACGCCAGTACCGCAACTGGACGTCCACAGAGTGGTGACAGGTGGCTTTTTCCGATGAATCACGTTTTATGCTCCATCGGACAGATGGACGTTGGCGCATACGGCGTGAAACGTCTGAAAGTAAACACCCTGAAACAATTTCCGGAAGGATCCTGGGTGGAGGAGGGAGCATTATGGTTTGGGGAATGTTTTCCTGGCATTCACTGGGTGAACACATCATTGTGGAAGACACGATGGATGAGCACAAGTACGTATCTGTCCTTGCGGACCATGTCCACCCCTACATGCGAATAATTTTTCCTCAGAATGATGGCATATACCAGCAGGACAATGCGAGGTGTCATACAGATCGCAATGTATGTGCGTGGTTCGAAGAGCACCAGGATGAGTTTACCTTACTTCTCTGGCCAGCAAACTCACCGGATTTAAACCCAATCGAGAATCTGTGGGACCACCTCGATCGGTTTGTTCGCGCCATGGATCCTCAACCTCGTAATCTAGCGCAGCTGGCCACGGCACAGGTGTCGGCATGGCTCAACATCCCAGTGAACACCATCAGGAACCTAATTGACTCTCTTCCTGCACGCCTCGCAGCGTTCAGCTCTGCCAAAGGTGGTTATTCTGGTTTTTGAGAGGTGGTCACATTAATGTGACTGGACTGTGTAACTTTATACAAGAAATTCTTGAACGGTTTGCCTTTTAAGTTTAACTAAATATGTGTCTTCACCGCAAAAACGCGAATTTACAAAAAAAAGAACAATTTTTGTGTTTGGTGTTTCGGAAACGGTTCTAACGCATCTTGTAGACCTATCAGGTAACAGAAAGCCTACTGATGGTTTCTCCTTGGTTTCGACAAGGAACTCATTATATATATTTATTTGGCCTTCGGTCCCGACGACCATATGGCCAGCATTAAATGAAGAATTCACGTATACTAACTGATCCATGCGAATATTTCGCACAGTATCGTGATCAACCACTGAAGACAATAGTGAGGAAATAAGTAAATTCAAGTATTTATTAACGAAAGATATTTTACTGTAAAAAGTCGTTATCATTAAATACGACATGTTTCATTTAAAAAATGTTAGCTTTGTCAGAAGTCATTTTTTCAATCTTCTTTACTTTACAAATCTTCTTTGAAAACAATATTAGCAGTCATAACGTGGTCATCGTTGACTTTTTGACCGTATGTGTCTTTAACACAAAAATAGATATTAATAAATTTATAGACTCGTGAAGAAGCGAAAACACAGGTTTTTACTAACACAATCCTGCATTTTGAAGCGTCTGACCTTGTGCTTTATTATTGTTCGTAGCGAATCTTACTTTAGTTGGAAATTGTTTTCCTATCATTTGGAAAAGCAAGGTTGGTGGTGTGATGTTAATTTGAGGTAAGAGCATAGTTTTAGCGAAGTGTTTTATTTCAGCACTGATGATGTGCTCGTCCAAGAGAATTACCACTAATCTTGCACCATTAATAAATCCCTGATTAGCATTAATATTTCTACTTAACACAATAATAGCATTTTTCTTTAAAAGCAATTTATTATTATTATAATTATTATTATTACTCCGCGATTGACTAAAAGAGGGTGGCGGAGGGTGCGTTACACCAATCCTAATGTGTAACCATTTGTGCATAGGAATGAGTAAACGGCACATGGCAGGCGGCGTCCATGGGCTTTTTAAGAACCATCCCAGCATTCGCCTAAAGCGATCTGGGAAAACCATGGAAAACCCAGATCAGGATGGCCTGAAGGGTTTATAGATACCTACTCCCATCCCAGTCTAAGTTGTCTCCTTCCTATTCCACTCCCTAATCACTTGTTGAAAAAAAAAGTATAAAATGAATCGGTTCTGGCCCTGATTTCTCTCATTTTTTCGGTCATTCCTAGATATGAATGTAGCTGGTAGTAATATGTTTGCCGTCATCCTGAAATAGGTCAGTCGTGAATTTTTCAATCAGCTTCTGCCGAGAGCAACGCCTTCGGTGTCCCAGTTCATTCAACATCGCACTTACGCTTCCCACCCAGCTATATATAACTCTAACGAATCGGGTGGCTCTTCTTTAGACTTTCTCCAATGCATCCATTAACCCCTTTTGACGGGGACCCCATACAGAATAACAATACCCTAAGTGAGGATGTACCAGATCTTTGTATGCAATCGATTTAATTTCCGGTGTACATTGTTTTAAATTATGACCTAGAAATCGGAGCATATGATTTGCTTTCCCAATTACTTTCTCAATATGTTCATTCCACAACAAATTTTTAAGAATTCTTACACCTCCGTATTTAGTGGAATATGCCGTTCTAAGGACAGTGACATTAATTTTATATTCAGAGATAAGTGGTGTCACTTTTTTACTTCTGACTTGGCATTTTTTAGCGATTAACTCCAGCTACCAGTCTTTGCATCAAGTGATTATTTTCATAACATCGGCTTGTAACAAAGCGCAGTCATCCTGGGTTTTTATTTCACGATAAATAATAACATCATCGGCAAATAATCTTTTACCCCCTTATTACGTCGCTTATGGTGCTTTGGATTTTATGTATCTACTAGCTGGTACCCACGACTTCGTTCGTGTTGGTAAAGAATTTGGATTGACAGCTACATCTAACCACCATAGTGCACCATGGGAGACTCGATGCTATTACGACACACAAAGGCGTAAACTGCGCTATGTAGTTCAGGCAGCAAAGTAAAATATACGGACACACATGTCTTTGGTCGAAATACTAAAATATCCTTGATCGACCAATTTCAGCCACCATACCTCCCACACTACCACAGTTACCGAAATTCGGCCAACGTTGTTATCGACGGGTGACTCTGTGCTACTACCACACAAAAACACCAGTGATCTGCGCTAGATTGTTTTGGCTGAAAAGTGATGCACCATGACACATACGTTTTTGGTGGAAATATGAAAGTGCCGCAGGTCGACCACTTTCAACCACCATATCCCCCACATCCCCATAGTTACCGATATCTAACCACCATAGTACGCGATAGGAGACACGATACCATTACCACACACAAACACCAATGGTCTATGCTATATAGATGTGGCAGCAGATTGACATATACGAAGACATATGTCTTTGGTCGAAATATCAAAATATCCTTGATCGGCCAATTTCAACCACCATATCTCCCACACTACCACAGTTACCGAAATTAGGCCAACGTTGTGATCGACGGGTGACCTTGTGCTACTACCACACAAAAACACCAGTGATCTGCGCTAGATAGTTTTGGCTGAAAAGTGATACACCATATAATACGAAAGTGCCGCAGGTCGACCAATTTCAACCACCATATCTCCCACACCCCCATATCTACCGACATCTAACCACAATAGGTCACGATAGGAGACATGATACCACTACCACACAGAAACATAATTTGTGTATGTTATGTAGTTGTGGCAGCGGAGATACATGTCTTTGGTTGAAATACGAAAATGCCCTGCATCGACCACTTTTAACCATCATATCTCCCACATCCCCACAGCTATCGACATTCGGCCAACGTTGTGCACGACAGGAAACTCCATGCTACATCCGCACACAAACACCAATGATCTGTGCTAGGTAGTGGTGGCTGAAAAGTGAAATATAGGAATACACACGTCTATATATATATAAGATTATCAGCAAATAAGATTAATTATAGAAGGGTATGTTACTGAATATTCACAAATATGTGCTACATCATCTTTCTATTATATCTATCGAACGAAACCCGTATAGGTTTGTTCTAGAAAAACTCAAAAACTAATGAACGCATTTCGATGTGGTTTTGACCGTTTTGAAGTTTAGAATCTGCATAGAATCGTTTGATATGTCTGATGCTTCAACGTTACATAGCGCCGGATCAGTAAGTGAAATTATGAACATATAGCTCGAAATCCCAAAGAAACAATACCCACCAGATGTTAAAACGTCATATTTCGTAAAAAATTATTACCGCATGTATCGGTTCATTCCTTTAATTTTAATTTTTAAGTCTTTAAACCCCACAGATAACGGTACTGAATGCGAATGGCACACGAGGAAACTACGTAAATTATATAACGGATAAAACTTACGAGAATTTCTTTGGTTCATGATGCCATATTCTCAGGACTCACAGCTATAACCTCTGATGTTTGTAAATTAAATTATATTCGCTCTTAATGGTAATTAATGCATATATGTTAGATTTTAACATGAAAGTACCGAGCTTGTTGGGTGAGCGGTTAACGTTTTGGCCTCACATTCGGGAGGACAGCGGTTCGAATCCCCGTTCGGGCATCCAGATTTGGGTTTTCCATGGTTTCCCCAAATCACTCCAGGTGAATGCCGTGATGCTTCCTTCAAAAGGTCTTGGCCGAATTCGTTCCCGTTCCTTGTCCCCAGTCTCATCCCGCCTATAATGACCTCAATTTAGACGAGGCGTAAAACAATAAGTAAAAAAAAATTGTAAGTAAACTGTTTAAAACCTATAATGTTGGCATTAAAAGCAGTTTAGAACCATATTTTCGGATACTTATTATTTATCTGCATTACATTACTCGTTCAAATGCATGTTGCAAATGAAGCAATTGATATGAAAAGTGATTCACAGGTGCAGAGAAATAAAACCTTCGAGATTTTTTAATAAATAATCTGACCTAAGTTGAAAACTGTACAAACCTTATATTCTGAATTAGAATCTGCCGTATGTCTGATAACGCTACGCAATCTGCTGCTGGAACGGGAAATTTTTAACGTCATGTTTCATTCTTTTTTCTTTTGCTTTTGGCTTTAACTATTGTCAAGGTCATAGAGGCACAGGAAACGACTGGCTGCAAGAATGGGGAAGGAAGTCGTTCATGGCGTTTTTGAAGGAAGCATTCCGGCATTTGCCTGTGGAAACCATAGATAGCCCAAATCAAGATGATCTGACCTAGATTCGAAAACGCGTTCTCCCGAATGCGAGGTCACAATCCGGATTGGAAAATTCCTTGATCCCCCACTGGGTGATTAGAGTAATTTTTTATGGGCAATTAAAAACTTCTAATTACACTGGTCTACAAAATAACTTTTTTCTGTTACAAGAACAAAATTAACGGTTTCTGGAAGATAATGCACTCTTAAATCCAGATCTAATTTCAGAATAACCGTATCGGCCTCAGTTTTCATTTGATAATGATTTTCATATACGCTCACGTTAGCCTATATATCATATGGATCTGCCAATAAGACACGCTCACAACAACATTTCCAAATGTAAACATTAAAATATATATGTCAATACACAAAAAAATCAGAGAAGTGAGTAACATAAGAGTAAAAGAAAGTAAGAAACATATCTAAAATGTTTTCTTTGAGATTTTATGCGATATTTTGCCTCAGGAACGTAAAGTCCAGCAGTAGTCGGACAACATTACCGCACTCCGAATGCCTTGATAACGCTTTTCCATTTGAGAAATGTCCAGGTGAAATCATTCGCCATGTTCGTCACTAACAGCGCCTAGGTTATCCGGGAAGAAGTCAAAATGATAGCTCAATAAATGCAGTTTGAGAGACATGTTGCAACCCATAGGATGGTATGATCTCAATAATTCATGTACAATATCGCGATTGTTCTCTGCCTTACTATTGACTGCAAAATTCTTACAGACACTTGTGAAAGACAGCCAAGCAGCTTTTTCAACGTCACTCAAGACATCAAGGAAATTATCATCAACCATTAGTTCTCTAATTTGTGGTCCTATTAATATTCCTTCCTTTATTTTTGCTTCACTGATTTTTGGGAACTTCTCTCGCTAGTACATGAATCCTTGTGATGTTTTATCCATGGCTTTCACAAAGTTTTTGACTAGACCCAATTTAATGTGAAGCGGAGGTAGATACACATTTTTGGCATCAGCAAGAGGAGTGTTTACCACTTTCTTCTGACCAGGCAGTAGATCATTCCGAGTAGGCCACGTTTTCACAACATAGTAGTTTTTAAGATAAAGTGACATCGAACATAAAAATAATATTGATCATAATATGTGTAACATGTTATTTGATTGAATTTAAATACGGATTATGACTGTAATGGTTTTTTATGTAAACTGGACTGATATTTTATAAAAACTTCTCGGGTTTCAAGCCGCGTCAAAATTGAGCCGTCTGGCGACGTTTCCGAAGCTTGCAATGCTTTCATTGTCAAGCCCCCGCTTAACATCACTGAAGTCTGCCGCACGGTTGTCATTATATAGCGCCAGCAGCCGTGAGCGGAGGGGAAAGCGCGTGGAGGGGCGGTCTAGTTGGGCCCTGCTCGCTTGGTGACGTCACGATCGGGTCACTCCTATGCCCTAATATCGCTCGATTCCGTCTCGTTTGTAATAATCCAATTACAGGCTTCCAAGCTTGGCTTAAATTGAGGCCTTGATCACGATTAATAACATTATTGCTAAGTCTAATCTCAATAGCCTTCTTCACAACAATGTCCCAAAAGTTATTTGCGTAACAAAGGCGTGTCGTTTTGTCGAAGCATGGCTCGTGTCCGTTGTCAATGGCGTGTTCGGCTAAGGCAGATTTTTCTTTTTGTCCAAATTTAAAATGTCTGATGTGTTCTTTGCGTCTTTCATTAATCGTCCTTAAGGTTTGCCCAATACAAGAAGTGCCACATTCACATGGAATTTTGTACACTCCAGGAGCCCGAAGATTGAAACCATCCTTCGGAGTTCGCAACAGCTGTCCAATTTTTGGTGGAGGTCGAAAAATCGAACGGATGCCCTGTTTGTTGAGTAACCTTGCTACGAGTATTTTTGATGTTACTGCTCCACAGAAACGTAGAAAGGCACGCGGCTTGTCTTGATCTCTGTCTTGGTTCTGTTGTTTCATACGATGGACTGATACTGTTAAATGTATTGAATTTATTAAATTTAATTGGACGTAAAGTCCGTAAATAAACAATAAATAAATAAATAATGTATTGGAGTTAGTTTTATATATTTCGATTGTTTTTCTACAATTACATCAGTAGAATAATTAAATTAGGCCACAGGAAAATAACCAGTATGGAGTGTTTTCAAGGACTTATGCCGATATCGATAGACAGAGAATAGAGTGTCACAAGAAAACTGAACCCGATAGGCAAAAACTGATTTCGGTTTCGAATTCAGCACCCACGACTTATCTAAGAGCACCATTCATTTTCTTTGTAACGAAAATGCTGTTGACCAGTGTTATTGCTGTTAATTTTTTTCTGAAAATACAGTTCTTAAGTTCTATGATCAAAATGGGCGTATATGTAAAATGATGTTTAAGAAGCACGCATATGTTTGCAGCATTTATCAGATAGAGAGAAAAGGGAAACATTCTAAAGTTATAAGTAGTTGATTATATAGGCAGAGTCTACGACAGCAGAAATTTTGTCATGATCTGTCAGTGATTTTGATTGGTTTTAAAAATTCATTGTTACAAACTCCTAACGACCTGAAATCAAATTACATGATCTTAACACAGCATTCGAATAACTGTGTATACATAAATTCAAGGGCGTATCCGGGATCAGAGCTAGACGGGGGCAAGATTTGAGCAAAGGCAGGGGGGGGGGGGCAACTCATATTGGTTTCGAGGAAGTGGGGTGGGGCACTGAAACATGACGATTTCTTACAAAATGAAACTCAAACCCATTGAGGAAACTATTTTTATTATTGATTAATATAGTAATCCAGCAACTTAACCTAAGTACCTACTATGTAGTAAATTAAGGTCGTAACTCAGTTATAGTTTATGTAAACATCAGTCGTCTCGGATTCTTAGAAAATTTTTCAGTTCCTTTGTTTCTCAATATCTCACGGTGTTCTTTCACGAAATTTCGATGCACATTCATCAGGCATAATCCAGTCAATCTTTCCTCTCACAAAGTGCTGCTGAGCAAGTTCTTAACTCGTCGAAGCGTGCTGAAGGCAACTTAATTTTTCTTCTAGGGAAGGGGGGGGGGGAGGGGTCAGCAGCCCGCCCCCCATGCCACTCGCTGGATACCCCTGCATAAATTCCATACATCTGGAAATGATATGATATGAAATAATGTTGAAAGTTTTATTCTGTTGATTTTAGATAGGCCCCAATAGCATGTTTCAACCCTGCGGTAATTTCCACAAAAAAACGAGCTGCCCTACTTTCTATCGCCTCCAACTCCTGTATTTCATAACAAAATTGTGGAACCCACACTACATTATCATATTCAAACTGTGGTTTGACCAAAGTTTTTTAACTCAGTTCCTTCACTTCTCTGGTACATTCTCTCATCACCCTCTCCAAAAAATGAAGGATTTTGAAACATCTTCTTACAACTTGTATAATGTGTTGCATCCAGTTGAATTTATTATAAAATATTATGCCAAGATGTTAACACATCAGGCAGGGGCAGATCCGGGGGGGGGCTAGGGGGCTCAAGCCCCCCCAAAAGTATCTGGGTCCACCCCCGACATTGTAATTTTGAGACCTTTTTTTTTTAGCTCTACTGATTCGAGGCCCGAGGAGGCTATAAATACTACCCCATGGCCGACTCAAGCCCCCTCCCCCCAAAACCAAAATCCATTGAAGGCAAGCCCTCTGAACCAAAATTCACTCAAGCCAAGCCCCCCCCCCCCCAAACCAAAATCCTGGATCCGCCCCTGACATCAGGTCTTCAACTAGCAATTCCTTTCGCAGCCTTTAATCATAAACAATCTTTCCGTGACTATCAATGCAACTGAAAATATTTTCTTACCTTTTCACACGCTCTGCTATAGAACTAAGCAGGGCCGCATTTAGGCGTAGGCTGTAGCCTAGAGACCTGCACCACATAAGAAAAGTAATCAAACACGTGCAAAGAAAGTAGCCTATTTCCGAAATGGTTATAGCACCGGAAATCCCTAAATGCTCCTGAAAACCGAAAACAATGTTCGTCCATTCGCAGTTCAGTCCTTTGTAGTACGGTTATACTGTAAAATAACAGTTCTATGCCCTATTCCGGAAAGTAACGACTTTTGGGCTCTCAACGATGATGAATTATAACCCTTGTAACGTAAGGTTTCAGTATACGTGGTCGGGGAGTATGAATGTAGATTGAACTCACTGTCACTCACCTGTAATATGAACTAAACTTATTTAGCCATCATTTACGGAAGTTTACGTAAAAAAAATTCATTTTGTATACGATGTAAACAGTGAGTAGCTGTGGGAGGTCCAAGTTTAAATGTTTTGTTCGAAAGTAAGTATTTATAAAAAATACATTCATTTATTATTGAAACAGGTGAATTTAGAATGAATTACTAATCCTATTTTTAATTCGTTTCTATTTAACTTTTTGTTTTAAGTCCTTATTTCTTTTAAAAATTTATTTCAGCATTCAAGAATCGCAATCGTTTGGTGTGGAGTGAGAAGCACTGTTTAAAAAAAATTTAGTCTCCGTCTTCCTATCGACACGCGTGTGTGATTTTTTTTAAAATTTAAGTTAATTGCAATGGAGCACACGTTCCGGAGGCAATTTCCCTACACACCCATCTTCCCCCTTTACTGCACTTACTCTACAAATTTTAACTTTAAATTCTTCCAACATTTTTGGTAAATTATTCATCATATCGATTGGTAACTTATTCCAATCCAAGACACCCTTACCTAAAAAACAGAATCTTCCCACTCCCTCGTGCCTGAAATCGAGTGCCAGCTTGTGGTCATGGTCATCTTTTCCCTTCCATGCACTACTTTTCATACCAACACCAATATCTTTCCATGCCTCATCACCTTGTACACTCCCATGATCCTCTTCTTCCTCCTCCTGTCTTGCAATGAATCCCATTCCAGCTCCCTTATCATATCTGATACTGATTGCATTCTGCGATAATTTCCAGAAACAAATCTAGCAGTCCTTTTTTTGCACCTTCTCCATCTCCTGTATTTGATACTCAAAATGTGGGTCCCATACTACACTACCATATTCGAGCAATGGTCTGACCAAAGTTTTGTAACCCAATTCGTTTACTTCTCTCGTACATCCCGTCATCACTCTCCCCAACAATTACAAAATTTTGAAACCATTTCCTACCACCTGTCCAATGTGTCCTGCTCAGTTAAGTTTGTTATCAAATGTAATGCCAAGTTATTTACATTTCAAGTTTCAGCAAGCAATTCTTTCCCCACCTTATATTCATAATTATATTTTGTATTTTATTTGTGTATTTAATAAGCTGACTCTTCTTTACACTTTTCTTCATCCCATGTTTACCACCCAAACTAGATATCCTGTCCAAATCACCCTGCAACTGTTTACAGTCCTCAATCATTTTGATCCTTTTATATAGCATTATGCCATCTGCAAATGATCTAATTTCAGATAGTAAACAGCCATCACAATTAATCATTAGAATAATGAATAGCAATGGTCCCAATACGCTACCCTGCGGCACTCCCATTTTTTTCCACTTCTTTTGATACCACATTTCCTACAGTAACTTTCTGTTTTATACCTTTAAAAAATTCTTCTGCCCAGGCATCCACTCCAATAGTTTTTACATTATTTACTACCATTTTATGGCTCACTCTATCAATCGCCTTTGACAGATCTAGTGCTACACTATCAATTTGGCCCCCCTTGTCCATTTCATCTGAAATATTTTGCATATATCCCACCAACTGAGATTCGCATGAATATCCTTGCCTGAACCCATGTTGCCTACTTGAAAACCACTTACGATCCTCACATATATTTCTGATGTGGTTGTATATCAATCTTTCCATTAATTAATCTACCACTGAAGTCAAACTGATCTTAAAACCCGACTGACTATCAGGGAAAATTGTCAAAGTATTATTGTGTTCATAGGGGCATAGTCTTTCTGCGAAATTCGGGCATAAGTAAGGACTGGAAATTATGGGTACCAGAAAAGAATGTAGATATCGTAATTACACATCATCATTTGAGCTACGGTCATTTTGGGTCTGGTAAACGTCATCGAATTATTAAGGCATACTGTTATTTTATTAATATGGCGAGAAGGGTAGTAAGACTGTTGTTCACATGTGACTTATGCCATAGAACGAAGGCGAATAGTAGGTTGAGGAGAGGATAAATGAAGTGTATTTTACCTAAAAATGTGTTGGAGCTAGTCGCGGTTGATGTGTATGGCCCCCTACCTAAATCTAGAGGTGGAGTGACGCAGATACTGGTAGTAGTCGATGTTTTTTCTAACCTTGTCGGACTGTACCCGCTGAAAAAGGCTACTGCTAAATTGATGGCCAGTAAAATTTTAGACGATTTTATAACAAAGGTCGGAAAACCTAAGAGTGTCATCTCAGACAACGCACCTCAATTTTGTAGCAGCAAGTGGACCGAGCGGTTGGAAAAGACTGGGATAGATGTAGTGCGAACCTCCTTATACCACCCCCAATGTAATGTTTCGGAGCGAATAATGAGAGAGATCGGAAAGTTGTTCAGGAGTTACTACACAAACAACCACCAGAGATGGGCACTGGAAATTGAGCCCTTCGAACATGTACTTAATAATAGACCACATTAAATCAGTAGTTCGCCACGATTTCATGTTCGGCGAAAAGGCCCTGTGTATAATAACGGAATTTGTTGACTACCTTGCCAATAATCAAGTAAACCAACAACAGTTGATTAAGACCATTCAACTGCAGATGAAGAAGGGAGCTCAGAGGAGGAAGTAGAGACATGACCGAAGACGGAAGGCCACTGACTACAAGCAGGGTGATTTGGTACTGGCGCAGACCCATTGTAAGTCGTCTAGTTTGAATAAGGAAATTAGAAAGTTGAAATATTTATATGAAGTTCCGTATATGATTTCTAGCTGTCCTAGAGGAAATTCCTATGTACTAGTATACCATGTCGACCAGAATGTCAGAGGTACTTTCAATGTGACAGCCCTTAAACCGTACAAAATATTACCGGAAGAGTTAGCCGACTGAAATAGGAGACCATTTATCATACTTTATCCTTATTTGGCATATGCCAATTGCTTAACCACTATGGCCGATCAATCCTTGAGTTTTCCGGCTGAGGTAAAAAAAAAATCGCTTTATCCTAACCTGAAAAAAATAACAAATGTCAAGCAACAGCAGCAGTAGGTTTGGTGGAGTGCAGTGTAGTGTGTGAAGTGCCTCAACCGATAGTAGTTGTCTAGAGGTAATTGACCTCGACAATGAACCGTAGCCTAGGACTCCAACCACAGAGCCAGCTGTAAAAGCAATAGTATAGCTTACCTGTTTTGTGTATTTTTTTCTTTTCAGAATATTTCCATGTATACGAACCGTCTTTGTGAGAACTGTGATCACAAGACTAAACCAATTTCATGTGTTCTTTCTTGTATTTCTTTGTATGTTTTATAATTTGTTTGTTTCCTTTTTTTAATCTGTCTGTTCAGTTATTCTGCTTGTGTACTAGTTTAGACGGCTGGCCACCCTGAGATTTACATATGTATATGGTAATCTAGAATTGTGCTAGGAAATTTTCTTCTTTTTGTGTCTATGCTAATTCTTCAGTTTTTTCTTCTGGGAAAAGAAAATCTGAATTATCACATTTGATAGGTGGTACCTGTCTGTGTAAGTGGACGAACATTGTTTCAAGTCAGTCGTCACCTAACTATGGTAGCGGACGGCTCGCGTCGCGTAGCGTGTGACACTGTAGCATTAGTGCGATGTATTAAACATCATGAAGAGAACTGAATGTGTTTAGCCGGGACAATGCGTGTGTTACATAGAGTTTGAACAGTGCAGGAATGCAGAAGAACATTAATTGTGACATTAAAAGTAACTTGACCTAAAGCTGACAAGATTGTTAACTTTTCAATTTTATGACTTGAAGAATTCTGCAATCTACGGTTGACGAAGTTTCGATTAGCCTTAATATTTAAAACGTGGTGGTGGCAAACTGTTTCGATGTTCTAAGCTATTCCAATAACTTAACTTAAGTTTGTGGTACAGTACTTGATGACTTTTTAAATTATTTATCCACCTCCTGTTTCGAGCTGGTTCAGTACGTCACCTAGCGACCTGACGTCAATAACGAACTATTTTTTTTTAAATTAAATTATCCTGCTTTTAGAACTATGCATGAATAATTTGCAAAACTTTAAAAAGAACTAAGTTCGAGTTGAGAGCACCTATTTCGCGACGAACAACACAAAATCGGCATATAATGACTTTGACCAGGAAAAGATTGCTGAGTGATAGAGATATGTTATTGCAACATCTGAAGCTGATCAGACAAAAAAAAATTGAGAAGGGTTGGTTTTTAAACAAGGTACAGTTGGACCAGAGTTTGTGCGTCACGATTCCTGGGCGACCTGTTCGAATGAACAAATTTTTTGTCTTACGCTGACTCAATAGTTACCTAAGATCGACAAGGTTGCAAGATCGACTTAATAACATCGCAAATTACAATAATATAGTGATTAACTTAATTTGGAAAAAATAGGAATCAGTTCATTAAAAAAAACCAAAGCCCACTTCAGTTTTTTGGATTGCGTAACTAATACTGAGTAAAAATAAATTAAAATATTAATAGTGAATTTATGTTCACAATTAAAACATTTTATAGAATAAATTTTAAGATAACAATTATTAAATTTATTTTGTCGATTTAACCCCTACAAATTTCTCTTACGAATTTGTATGCATCATTATGACTATTACTATTATATTTCTTTTGAGGAAAGATAACCAGATAACATTTTCATATAGACCACCTTTTGTGTGACTAGTACCTACCCGGACCTAAGGCGAACCGCCGGCCCTGAATGCTTCTGTAGTTTAGATGAGAAGTCTGCTATGGATAAACTCTCTGTTGAATGTCATCATAATTATCGTTGGGACCATCTCCAGTTTCCCGGGTGTGGTTTACGAGCGTTGGTTTTTGTATACGATCGTTTTCCACTGTCTCCTATCCAGAAAAGTTTCTTGATCCGTGGTATATTTCCAGTTCCTCTATGTCATCCTACAGTTGGTCTGTCCTTCTTGCTCTTCCAGTGGGTTTTTGCCCACTATCCCTTTTTCCAAATAAGTTTTTGGTAGTCTTGTACTAGTCATTCTCTTGACATGTCCAAACCATTCAAGCTTTGATGACCTAAGTCTCTCTTCCATGGATACCCTTAGCTCTAGATTTGATCTAATCTTGTCATTCTTTATGTGGTCAAGTCTAGTTTTCTGGAGTGCCGTTCTAAGAAACTTCATTTCACATGCTTGGATCTTGCTAAGTCCCTTGATGTTAGTGTGCATGTTTCCAAAGCATATGTGAGTATAGGAATGATATATGATTTGTAAAAGACAATTTTTGTTCTTCTGGGAACCTTCATGTCCCATAGTAAGCACCGCACGGCACTGTAGAAGTTGGCTCCTTTGGTTACTCTATTCATTAGCATTTTGAAACGCGCTTCGCTGTTAACTTCTTTCTTAAGTCGTAATTTTCAGAACTAGAAATAATTCATATACATATCTTCAATGAAGGAAGGCCCGTTTTATAATAACTCCATTTTAATAACAACGATTCCTAAAGCTAAACCAACACCCGTCATACAATCTACAGGGTTGTTGTTTAAGTCTTCCTTTTCGAAAAATTGCGGGTTCATGAATTGGTAATCTGATTTCACGAAGCGACGTCTACTTCTCAAGAAGTTTTGAGTTCATCTGTCTGTTGATAATGACCAGCGAGAGGTAACAGGAAATCCAAAGCACATATATTTAATGTTCTCCATGGAATTTTAATCTTTCATTTAACTTTCTTAAATGGTAAATAATCTTATAAAGTTATTGCCTTTTGGTATTAATCAGCCCCATTACATCCCCCCGCTAATTTCTACGAAATTTGCAAGAATTGAAATAGGAATTAATTTATCTTCTTAACCAAACTGGAATTTTACAGGTCCCTCGGGTGTTGGTGTTACATTGCTAGTTTTTTACAAATACAAAATAATAATAATAATAGTAGTAGTAACAATTTATGAAAAAGCTGAAGTTTGTCTTCTCTGGCTGCTCTTCCACCTGTAGCAAGCATAAACGTCGACTGTGTCTTACAGGGTACTAAATTCTGCTACCATCAAGTTTTTTTTTTTCTTTTGCACGGTACTCCTGAAACAAGATATATATATAGTCTGCAGCATTTAAGCTTGTAGAAGGACAAAATATATAAACATTTTTTTTCATTTTTCAAAACATCAAACATATATCACTAACAACAAACCAGTTTCTGATATTTGTCCATAGGAAAGGAGGTACCTGAACCAGAAAATTCAGTAATATAAAACCAATTGACACGGGTCATTTTCTTGTTGTAACCGGAGTTTTCTTCAACATTGAAATATTAAAAAAAAAATACTACACCATGTTTGCAAAGATTTGACTAACTTTAATATTTCTTTTCCTCTCAATATTAGTATTATGTGGTACTATAACGTACTGACTTTGTATGGTTTGAGGTCTTGCACGCTGAATGGTCCTTCCTGTCTGTGCCACTTAAAACAATAAAGGCGGTAGCTACTACCTCCCAAAACCTCAATGATCTTGCAAGGTCCATCAAATAGAGGTTCAAATTTTTTGATCCTACCTTTCAATTTGGATGACTTGTGGTGTGTCTTAGCCAACACCAAATCACCAAGTTCGTACACTGTAAAGTTTCCATCCTTCTCTTGTATTTGTTTTCTTTTTTCAGCGTTTTTTCGTAAACTGTCTAAAGCAACTTGTAACTCATAACTTATTTCTTGTTCAGGAAATTCAATAAAATCTGTAGCAATTCGCTGGGTGTGTTTAGAAAACATCAACTCATGGGGTGTAAATGAAGTGGAGTCATGATGTATAGAGTTAATAACCTCTTCGATACGGTCAAGTTCATACGCCCACCTCTTGTGGTTGTCTCCACAGTAAGTCCGAAACCATCGTCCCAGTTCTCGCATTACGCGCTCAATGACATTACTTTGCGGATGATACAAGGATGTTCTTTTCACTTCAATCCCTATCCTTGACAATTGTTCGGTCCACAATTTTTCTGAAAACTAAGACGCATTATCAGTAAGAACTTGTTCAGGCTTTCCCACATTTGGTATAAATTCATTAATAATTTTGGAACATAAGACTTTAGCTGTTGCCTTCTTGATAGGATATAATTTAATATACTTTGAGAAAACTTCCAACACTACACAGATTTGAGTAACCCCTCCTCTTGATGTTGGTAAAGGGCTAAAAACATCTACTGAAATAAGTTGTAAGGGTTTTTCAGGGTTTATACTTTGCATTTCTGCTGAACGCTGTACATTGTCTGCCTTTACTCTCTGGCATAAATCACAAGACGACACTAAATTCTAAACTCTTCCATACATATTGAAGAAATAGAAATATTCCTTTAGGATCTTATAGCATTTGTTGACACCTTGACAAATTTTCTATAGTAGTTACATAATCCAAGGAAACTATTCAACTGTTTTTTATCTTGGGGCCTTGGAAAATTTTCAATGGCTTTTAACTTGCCTTCATTAGGGAAAATACCCTCTGGAGTAATTATGTGCCCCAAAAACTCTAGTTTGCTTTTAAGGAAAATACATTTTTTTAATCTTAGTGTCATTCTGCCTTTACGGAGTACATTAAATACCTCCCGCAGTGTAGTAACGTGCTCTTCAATGGTTTCGCTGGCAATTAGAATATCATCCACGTAGACTTTTACTTTCTCAAGCAGTGTTTTTCCTAAAACCTTGTCTAAAGCTCTTATAAAGTTGGCTACCGCATTATTTAGCCCAAATGGTAAAACCTTGAAATGGAGACTTCACCCATTATACAAGAATGCAGTAAATTTTCTTGATTCCTTAGCAATAGGAACTTGCCAGTATGAAGCTGTAAGGTCAAGGGATGTGAGGAACTTCTTTCCCTGAAATTCCCGAAGTATTCCATCGATAGGAGGTGGGTGATCTCTCTCTGTTACCAGCACTTTTGTTCAACATACGGACATCTGGTACCAACCTGACTGATTGTTCAACTTTAGTAACTACTACAAGAGGGTTGTTATAAGTGCTTGTAGATCTTTCAATAATTCCCCATTCCAACATCCGATTGATTTCTTCTTCTACCTGCTGTCTTTTTGCGACTGGGATTGGATAAGGTTTTACAAAAAAAATGGAGTTTTACAGGTGACTCTGAAATGGCACTCATAACATTTCACTAGTCCAGGTCTATCAGAGAACACATCATCAAATTACTTAAAAATTTCTGAAAGTATACCTTGGTGCTCTGCTTCTACAGTCTGTATTCCCTTCTGCGGGATAATATCCTGAGGACTTGCTTGAATGGCACTGGCACAAAACTTCACTGCTTCTATCAGAAAACATGTTGACTGTCCTAGACCTGTCTGGTCTCCCCACGATTTGACATTTATAAAGTCCACAGCTGTTCTACTCTTCCTGACAGGCATTATAGATGTCTTCATACGAGAACCATTTATGGAAAATTCTAAAAATCCTTCTTCGTAGTTTAATATGGCCTTAACCTTTAGCATCTAGTCAACTCCAAAAATACAATCAATATTGAGCCCTGGCACAACAAATACAGGTATCTCCATGAGTAGTTTTACAATTTCTGCTTGTAAAAGAACTTGCTCCTTAACAAGTTTGCTCCTGCTCCCAGTAGCTGTGATAACCGTCATTCCATTTACGGGGTACTCAGGCAAAAGTTTCACATTGATTAAGTCCTTATGAAATACCTCTGAAATACAGGAAATCTCAGATCCCGAATCAATTAATGCCTTGCTAATCAAACCATTAGCCCTAAGCGTTAGAAATGAGGCTCTAGTAAAATTCTCTTCCTCATCACGTTCTTCTTCAAGGAGGTCTTCTCGAGGGTCATTATGGAAAAGAGTCCTAACATCGCATATAGGAGATGGTCCAATTTCCTGTTTGGCCTCCACTTGGACCACAGTTTCAGCCATGTCTAGTTTTCCGACTGATTATTAAAAACCTCATCTGCTTGTATCACTTGTACAGTTTCATTGCCTCTTTGCTCACTTTCAGTTTTATAGAAACAATTATTTCTCCCTCTGAAATGCCCATTTCTCGCACGTTTAAAATACCTTACATACCTCTATACATATATTTAATGTCCTCCATGGAATTTTAATCTTTCATTTACCTTTCTTAAATGGTAAATAATCTTATAAAGTTATTGCCTTTTGGTATTAATCAGCCGCGTTACAATTTCTAACTCACTTCTACTGTTACTAGCAATTATGTTCCCCAGGTAGCTGAATTGGTCAACAACTTAAATTTTTTTTATTCAATTTCATTCTATATTCTTCAAACTTATTATTCCACATTTTCAGTTTGTATTGTATTCCTTCTTCTGTTTTATCCCATACTGCCACATAATCCAGAGACACAAAAGTCTGTAGATCTCTATTGATTGCTCTCTTTAGTTCTTTTAAGATTTTATCCATCACCGCTATGAACAGAAGAGGTGAAAGTGCACTTCCTTGTTGTACTCCTTTGGTTGTACTAAATCATTCAGAGTAACTATCCCCAGCATTGACACAGCTCTTGCAATTATTGTACAGTATCTGGATCTTTATAATGAGGTCCTCTAGCATTTTAAGTTTTCTTAGATTTTTTCAAATAGTTGATCTAGAAACATTATCGTATGCCTTTTTCTAGGTCCATAAACACAATAAATAAGTTTTTCCCTCTTTCCCAATAGTTTTCTACCAGCATTCTCAAGGCAAATATTAGATCTGTTGTGCTTCTTCGAGCCCTAAACCCATGTTGTTCCTCTTCCAAAATGGGCTCTAATATTGTTCGTACTCTGGCTTCAATTATCTTTATCATAATTTTGAGGCCCTGGGATAGGAGGGTGATACCTCTATAGTTTTCATTTTTCCTTATGTTCCATTTCTTGAAGATAGGAATTATCACCCCTTTTCTCCAGTCTTTCGGTATTTGGTTATCATTCCACATTGCTCTGAGGACTCTATACAGCCATTGTATCCCTGGTGGACCGGCAGCTTTAATCATGTCGGCTGTAGCTTGCTAACTTTCCACTTTTCATTTTATGGAAAGCTCACTCATCTTCTGACCAAGTTATTGGAGTGTCTTCATCTATCATCCTCTGACTTGTTTCTTCATCATCTATCCCATTATGTCCATTTAGTAGCTTCGTAAAATATTGTTTCAAGGCTTCCCTGATACTTCTTATATTGCGAAATATATTTCCATCTGCTGTCTCTATTGCTGTAATTGTTTTCTTATCCGATCTTTTGTGTTTTACAATTCCATATAACATTTTCATATTCCCTTTACTATCTGCTTCCAGTTTAGATGTAAAATCTTCCCAGCGTTTCTCCTTTTCTTCTTGCACAATTCTCTTAGCTTCCAATTTGCTGCTTCTATGTTCTTTTGCAATCTCTTCCAATCTGCTGTTATCTGCTTGGTCGATGTTGTTTCTTCTATAGGACGAGGCAATATCTAGAGCTCTTTTAGCTTTATTTATTTTGCCTATTGCCTCTTTTACTCTGTCATTCCACCATGATGTCCTTTTCTCTTTAACTCTCTTGATTGTTCTTCCACATATTTCTTCTGAACTTGCAACAAGACTTGCCTTAAAATAATTCCATTCTTGGTGGCCCCTTTTTTATATCTGTTGTAGGTATTTAAGCTCTAATTTCCTCTTGGAAGTGCTATTTGCATTTTATGTCTTTCAATTTACAGTCTTTAATTCTCGGTCTTTTCTTCCTAGTTACCTTTGCAAAAGCTTTAGTAACTCTCATATCTACAACAAGTAGTCTGTGGTCACTGTTGAGACTTTCACTGAGTATTACTTTCACATCCTGCACTTTTTCTCCACTTAACCTATCTGTTACAATGTAGTCTATTACTGATCTATGTTTGCCATCCCAGCAGTATGTTGTTATTTTGTGGCTATCTTTTTTCTAAAACCACGAATTTTTCACCACAAGTTTATTTCTTGTGCATATGTCAAGTAGGAGGCCTCACTCAGCATATCTATGCCAAATCCGTATGGCCCCATAATTCCTTCATAACCCGACCTATCGGTTCCTATTTGGGTATTGAAGTCTCCCATTATCACTAGGTTCTCTTCATCAATGATACTGTTGAATGTACTGTTGAAAATAGGTTCTTAAATTCTTATAAATTCGTATAAATTCGTAATCTTAACTCGTTAATAAAATAAAATCGGTAGAATATTTCGACATTAAGTTTGTAGCACACCTGATATTCCACACATGATCAAATTTCTCCGGGATTCGTTTTGTGAGTATGTATAACACAAAACTAAAAATAAAAAGAATATTCCTTGGATTGTTTCTCTTCGTTGATTTAATGAACGAAATTTTGAAGAAACTGTATATTGACGGTTTAGTTTATTATGTGATTGGTCGTTCTCAAGGTTATGAGAATGTAGCTAATATCAGTAGCGTACGCCGAAGAGTACAAGCCATTATTAAATGAAAAAAAATCGTTTTCGTTGGATATACTGATCATTTGTTTAATGATGCAACATCTTGTATAACAGTTTTCGGAACTGAATAAAGTATTTTTACTTTTTTTCCGTGTCCACCAACGCCAGTGCTTACTGAATATAAATAATCATCTTTTAAAATATTCCCAACAACGCGATGTAGTGCTCATTCTGCTGCAGTGAAAGTTCTAATAGAAATTTTTTGTGAAATTCAGGCTGTAATCAAACATTTATGCGATAAACAAGAAACTGCAGACACCAGAGGTGCTACTCATAACCTTAATCCTGCAGTAAGTAATTTCACTTTTATTTGTTGCCTCTTCTTTTGGAATAACGACCAAGGAAAGAAAATTGTCAGATTGGATGGTAGAGTAAAGCATTGAACCTTGAAAAATCAATGATAAAAATAAAAGCATTTTATTCCATTCAAGAAAAGCTATATTTGACAAGAGGCAAAAGATCTTGCTATGAAAACTAGCAGGACTACAATATTTCAAAATAAATAAGGGCTAGTCTTAAAAAAACAATGGCCGGTGAAGTATCCACACGATAGGAGCTGTAAATCGATAAGGTATACTGAAATATCTTTACCGATCCAATACCGAACTAGATCAAAATCCGTTCAAGATATAGTTTCTTTCTTTGAGGTGTAGCGGGACGCTATTATGTCATACTACAATTTATATTTCAGATTATTTTAATATTAATTTTGTTCAGGTCCTAGGTTAGATTAATTAAATTGATCTTGGGCAGACCAAACTGTATATGGTTAAATTAATATGCAAGGATATTTATGTGAGAGGACTCAACGCAAACATGCGAGTGTTAGATTTCTGTTTAAAGCGAGGGCTGCAGACCTCGACTCAGGGGCGAAAGTAATACCGTCAATATGCTCGCCTCAGTGACGCCTAGGGACAATGGACAGGCAGACTGTCGCCGGTCAAAGTCAGGGCGCCGTCGTTTGGCTTGTTTAGCGGAGCTATGGAGGCCAGCTCTCCCCCTCCCCACCAAAGTTAGACACGCGGATAACAGGAGTCGCGAGTGCTGTAGAGATGGGCAAAACAGCTTTTTTCCAGTAATACGTTATTCAGTTATTGCTTCTTTTTTCTAACCGCTTTTTTAACCGTTTGAAATAACGTATAGTTATTTTGTTCTGAAGTAATATCTGTGGAGACGCTACTAAAATCTCTGCTCTGAAACGCTCTCCTCTTGTTGGAAAAGCCGGAAACGTCAAATAACTGGATGTGACGAAAATAGCTGCCACGCTCCCAAATAATAGCGAAATAGCCCTGAAGTCACGAAAAGCCGCTTATTAGCGTTATTTAGCGTTTAACGATACGTCACCAATAGCTGCTTTCAAATAAGCGGCTTCCATAGTGACTGTCAGAGACATTATATACGCCTTCGAATTGTGTTTATGTATTTGTTTAATAAGTGGCAGTGATGCCTTGGTAAATTAATATAGAATTTTAACACGACCAGCTTTAGCGGCTTGTGTATAACGTGATCAAACAGTAGGAAATGAAGTATAAGTGATTTAGGGACGTACGATATATAAAAAAAATATCCGAATTGGGCAATTTTGATTACGTGTTAATATATTTTTCTGTTTGAAACTACTGAATTTGTGGTAGGAGTTTTTATGAATATATGCTACAAATACAGCATTACCTGTTGCGTACTCGTAAAGAATAGAAGATTAACTTTGTTGAAAGTAAACAATTTTTTTCAGTCTGGCCATTAATTCGCATTAAGTTTTGTGTGGCTATAGTTATATGTAAAGTATATTTTACATATGTTGAAAATATGTCCCAATAACAGACCAGCTGCAATTTAAATATGTTGTTCAGACGTACATAAAAGTAATTTGAAATGTAAATATGATTTGCTGTTTGAAACTAATTGACTTGTCGGAATAGTGAAACAAATATCGCAATATTATCTATTCCTTAAGAATCTTTAAATGAACCGATCGGAAATCAAACAATGTGGGATGATTTTTTCTGTAAACATTTATTTCGACCTGGAAGAAAATATAATGATGTTTGTCGCAAATTTTCCTCATAGAGTGAATATGCTTTCCATCCACCATAAAGTTTTACCTGAACTTGAATAACTAATTCCAGAAGGTTTATTTAACCAATTTGTATGCTGTTTTATCGCACCCTTTCCTCATCAATCAGTTGCAGTTTCACTTTCAGAATAACAAATTTGTTATATATGTGTGTGGGCAGTTTTTCTCTTCATTTGAAGCATGGAAATTAGATTGTGACATGTGTTTCCAACATAGTGACCTTAAGAATGTTATACTTTCACAAAACTGCTTCTTGTGCATATTATGGATGGAGCATACAAATGTGGCACCTACATCAATATGTTTTAGTTTATGTATCACCTGAGCTAGTTTTCTGTAGCAGTTTAAACTTTTTTTTTTGTAGCCAAACTCTAACTTGAATCATATTTGTCCACTTTCACTTCAGTACTGCAGTTTTTCATGTTATATCATTTCTTTATACTTACTTTAACAAACAGCCTTTATTATTTCAGTGTAGTATATCATAAACTTCAGTAGAACCTCTTAAATACTATTAGTTATTTAGTTTGTGTAGCCTTACTGAAATAAATAAATACGCGTATTAACCTTCTGCCTCCCTCTACAAGTTCAGAATGAAATTTATCAAATGCTCCATTTGCCAACAATTCATAAATTGTGTATAAGTAAATAGTATTTCAGTCATTCATTCAGTATACCTTACCTTGCACCACAAATCTGGAACACATTTAAATCTAATTAGGTTTTGATTTTTGATTGTGGAAAGTTATCTTTAAGACCTCTACTATCCAGAAGAAATATTTATTTGTCCAAAGGAAAATTTTAGACCTTATGTGCTACACAGAGACTAGCAAGAGAAAATTGATAAAAGTAACTAATGATCCCAAGACTGATGCTTTGTGCAATCTTCCAATAGTCTAACATTATGTAAATTTTTTAAAGGCGATGTTCACAAGGAAAAAATATTTTCCAGATATTTCTGTTATAGCCACTTCTATCAGCATGCTACAAACACAAGTTAATAGTATTATTTTTTGTGGTGGAAACATGATTTATTAATAACGTCATCAGTTTCAACCAAACATGAAAACTCATCCTATTGTCTATTCATACCTAGTCTGAATGTAAACTAATACATTGTGAGTGAATTTAATTGAAATTTTAAAGGCTTTTGGCATCTTCTAGAAGTAACAACCTGCGAAACAGTAACTGATACCTTGAATTATTTTAACTTATTTAACCATCAGGGGAAGTCTTGGCTTGGTATATAGGAGTTAGGAACAGAATTAATTTTAAACAGGACAAAGGTATATGTTAGATTCCACTTTCAAACTAGCGCTTTTCGATGGCTTTTCCATCTGTTGGCCGCTATTGCAGTTAATAACGGTCAAAGGTAGTAAAAACCGGTTTACACAGGTAGTGTCCTCTAGTGATCACTAACGAAGTTAATAACGCCTTCAACGGGCAAATAGCATAATCAAGTCGTTTACGATGGAAGGATGGATGCTGAAAACCGATTTAATGGTCACTAAGTTGAAGAAATATATTAAATTTTGGACTTCATCGCAAATAACATCTGCAAAGTAGTATTTGACGTCGTCAGTGGTAGTGACATTGTTGGTCGCTATCGCGGTTAATAACGGTCAAAGGTAGTAAAAAGCGGTTTAGGATGATCTTTGGTTGTTTACAGTAACGACGCTTGTTTATTACGCTCGTATTTAAATAACCTTTTTGATTAAAAAAACTATCTCGTGCTTAGGGAGAGTGTGTTGAAAGTTTTTTTTTAGTGACTCTAAAGTGTGTAATTGGTGCTAACTCCATTGCTTAACCGCTTCGGTGTGTGAGGCGTCAAGCGGCATGGCAGAGGTTAGCCGTATATCAGAATGAGCAAGATATGTCAGAGCCTGTTAAGAAGAAATATGGTAATAACAATGACAATGAGGACGATGAGAATCATAAAGTCAAAAAGAAACGTAAATCTGTTTGTAAGCTTATGTATTATAATCCTAGTAAAGATGATTTATTGCAATCTGAATTGAGTTATAACACGACTAAGTATAATGGAGGCAATCAGGAGAGTATATTCCTGTTACAGTCAACGCCCCAATTAGAAGGCGAGAACATGTTATGCTGAGGGGAAAAGGATGACTATACATCACAGCTGGACACTGGGGATTCAAGTAAGGACAATAAGAACAAAAATAAACAACCTAATAGATTGTATAAAGCACAATCAGAAGGCCCTTATATAGTTATAATAGAGCCAACAGCTGGAGGAAACTTGCCTCACCCACTTCACATACGAAAGATTTTGTACAATAAGATTCCTGGTCTTAAAGGCATAAGCCAACAAGGTAAAAATAGAATGTCTCTGGAGTTCTTAGAAGCAGAAGCAGCCAACAAATTTACAGACAACTATGCTTTATTACATTCACTCAGCTTAAAAGTTTTCATACCGGCAAGCAGAGTAGAGCGGAGAGGGGTTATCAGGTTTGTACCATTAGATCTGGCAGACGAGGAGATCAAACTCAATATAAAATCAGATGCACCAATCATTGACGTGCGGCGTTTTACTAAAAGAGTACACTTAGATGGCAAGATTGAAATGAAACTTTTACAAACAGTGCAGATAACGTTTGATAGTCAATACCTGCCTGAACAAGTGGAAATATTCTATTTAAGATTTAAGGTAACACCCTACATCTCCCCTGAAATTCAATGTTTCAAATGTATGAGGTTTAACCATATTGCTAATAATTGCAGAGGTAAAGAAAGATGTGCAAGATGTGGAGAAGAACATAAAATGTCTGACTGCAACAACGACTTCTTCAAATGCATAAATTGCAGCGGCGATCATGTTGCAAACGACAGAACATGTCCGGCGAGAAAACGCCAAGAAGAATTGAAAGAGACACAGGCATCAAACAATAGGACACCCATGGTACCCAGACATGACTATAGAGATAGTGATTTTCCTCCATTACAGAGGAAAACTTTCAGCTCAGTCACCAGGGAAAAAATACCTTCCACAAGCGGTGAACAATACAAGAGAGTAAAACCTCCAGTGACAAAAATATCTTGTGAGGTTCAAACAGAAGGAACAGACAGCACAGTAATTAACGAGGAAATGATCAGCGTTATCGTGAAAACGGTGCTCAAAGTTATATCTCAACATATGAAAGGAAAGCTGTCAGCAACAGTACTCAAAAAAATACATGAGGTATCCACTAACAGCATACTGCAGGAAATATGTGAAGTGAGCCTAGTTGGGCCTACCATGGAGACGCTTTGTACAACAACTGAGAATGGCTAGGAAGAAACAAATGATCATCCTACAGTGGAATGCTAGAAGTCTCTACTATAAGTGGAATGACCTCCAAAGGATAATAGAAGAACATAAAGCTGATGTGGTGCTGATTACCGAAACGTGGCTTCGTCAATCGTCCATCCTCACTCACAGGAATTTCAATCTATACAGGAAGTCTTGAACATGGCAGCATCAACAGCAACGGTATTTCTTCAGTTGTATAATGAAAACACAGCCAAACCTGTTGCAAATATTCAATGAATTTATTGACCGGTTTCGACCCGCCTTAAGGGGGTCTTCTTCAGAAACTAGTAAAAATACTAGACGACCCGTGCGAAAATTTCGCGAATAAAATGCGATGAATAGTGAGGTTGAATATAATGTCACCAAGTTCAGTCATTACTCTTCATACTCCTACTTCATTTATCGATTTTGGTTAGAAATCCAGGGAGATAAATGGCTCGAAACACAAAAAACGTATTTTAGAAATATTGACATTTTTGCGCTTTATGGGTCGAATTACGAAAAATTCCTTTCTTAGAATATAATGTTACCACGGCGGAAATCTTAGTCTTTAATACGATATTTCATTTATCTATATCGATTAGATACCAAGGGAAATATAAGGCTCGTGACACAAAAATACGTTGTAGAACAATTTATACTTTTTCCCTTTAATAGTTGAATTCCAAACACTTCTTTCTTAAAATATGATGTCAACAAATCTGAGACATTATTCCTCACAATCGTACTTGATTTATCGATTTTGGATAGATATCAAGGGAGATAAGTGGCTCGAGACCAAAAAACGCATTTTAGAAAAATTGACTTTTTTGCCTTTTATGGGTCGAATTACGAAAAATTCCTTTCTTAAAATATAATGTTACCACGGCGGAGACCTTATTCATTAATATGATACCTCATTTATCTATATCGGTTAGATGTCAAGGGAGATAAATCGCCCGTGACACAAAAATCGGTAATAGAAAAATTTATACTTTTTTCCTTTAAGGGTTGAATTCCAAAAACATTCTTTCTTAAAATATGATGTAACAAAGCTGATACATTACTCCTCATAATCCTACCTCATTTATAGATTTTGGTTAGATATCCAGGGAGATAAATGGCTCGAGATACAAAAAACGCATTTTAGAAAAAGTAATGTTTTTGCCCTATACGGGTCGAATTACGAAAAATTACTTTCTTAAAATATAATGTTACCATGGCGGAGACCTTATTCTTTAATATGATACCTCATTTATCTATATCGGTTAGATATTAAGGGAGATAAATCGCCCGTGACACAAAAATCGGTAATAGAAAAATTTATACTTTTTTCCTTTAAGGGTTGAATTCCAAAAACATTCTTTCTTAAAATATGATGTAACGAAGCTGATACATTACTCCTCATAATCCTACCTCATTTATAGATTTTGGTTAGATATCCAGGGAGATAAATGGCTCGAGATACAAAAAACGCATTTTAGAAAAATCGACATTTTTGCCCTTTAAGGGTCGAAAAACGATAAATTCTTTTCTTGAAATATAATGTTACCACGGCGGAGACCTCGATCTTTAATATGATACCTCATTTATCTACGTCGGTTAGATATTAAGGGAGATAAATCACTCGTGACACAAAAATGCGTTATTGAAAAATTTATATTTTTTCCCTTTAAGGTTTTAATTCCAAAAACATTCTTTCTTAATATATCATGTCATAAAGTTGAGACATTACTCCTCATAATGCTACTTCATTTATCGATTTTGGTTAGATATCCAGGGAGATAAATGGCTCGAGATACAAAAAACGCATTTTAGAAAAATCGACATTTTTGCCCTTTAATGGTCGAAAAACGAAAAATTCTTTTCTTGAAATATAATGTTACCACGGCGGAGACCTCGATCTTTAATATGATACCTCATTTATGTATATCGGTTATATATTAAGAGAGATAAATCGCTCGTGACACAATTACGCATTGCAAAAATATTGATACTTTTGCCCTTTAAGGGTCGAATTCCGAAAAATATCTGTCTTAATATATGACGTCACTAAAGCGGAGATCTTAATCTTTAAAATGATACTACATTAAACGATTTCATATACGTATCCAGGGAGATAAATGACTCGTAACACAGAAAACAGCATTTTAGAAAGATTGACATTTTTGCCCTTTAAGGGTCGAATTCCGAAAACTTTATTTCTTAAAATACGATTTAACCAAAGTGGAGACCATAAGCTTTAAAATGACACCTCATTCATTGATTTCGGTTAAGTATGAAGCAAGATATAGGCTTGTGACAAAAAAATACCTTATAGAAATAATATATATGATATTACATAATCTAAAACACTTTTCAATAAAATAGTACACTTTCGTACTAAAGTCACACATTAAAATTTATTATCTGGCTGCCAGATGGTTAGCCATTACATTATGTGTTTGTTTTCATTGTCTCTGTTTGTTTTTGTGTGTGGTGGAGTGCGGTTATAAGAATTTAACGCTGAAGAGTTACTCCTTCAAGACGGAGCACGTAATCTGTTGAAGTGCACGAAACAAGAACTGATTAGCAGGTGACAATTCACAAGATCAAAGCGAATAATTTACTACACACGTTCCAAAATGCATATTATTTCATAAAATCTATATGTGAAGCCGTTAAACGTATGTAAAATGTAGAAATTTGTTTGAAATATGGCTAAACCCTCTTGAAATATGGCTTAGCCCTCTTGTCGGTTTTTCTCTACTCGCTTCTTGAACCGCTTGAAATCATTTTTAAAAATCTATAAATGGCTGATTTTAGGCCAAAGTCTTTTATTCCTGTTTTTGTTTTTAAGTTTTGCGTTGCATTTACAGGTTACAGAGGATAGAACAACTCCCAAACCTCAATAAAACATTATTTCAATTTGAGGTAGTGCTTCCGGAGGCAGTGAACTAATTTCCCGAAGATGGGTTTAATGAGATGTGTGCCGAATGAGATTATCTTCATTGAAGCTTTGTGTTCGGCTGCAACTGCAAATAATATGGATTATAGGGTGAAACTGGTGCTCAGTAGAGAATCCAGAGAAATTTATCAGGCTATGTGCCATCTATGTCCAGCGGGATCTGGGTGGTCTGTAACATCTAAACATGTTACTGCAGTAAGCTACAGCTTAGAACATTATCACTTGTGTGACGAATCCAGGGAGCTTGTTTCCAAGATTAGCCAGCCACAGGTAAGAGCTTGTTAAATTGAGCTTGTAGTATTAATTACTGTAATTTGCCTAAATGTGCATTATGTAAGTTTGAGAGAGTGAAATTTCTAGGTTTGTATATTAATCATAATTTAAATTGGAAAGTACATGTTTCTGACTTACTAAAGCGATTGGGAGCAGCCATGTTTGCAATTCGTACAATTTCAGCTTTAGGAAATCTCCGTATGAGGCAGCTAGTTTATTTGGGATTACTGGAGATCGCGATTCCGCCAGGAGTTTCCATCAAAATACTGCAGTGGTCAATCGCAAAACTCCACTAGAAATTCTTTCCCAAGTACATTTAATGGTTTCATGCTGGTCCAGGCTGTATTACAACCTAATTTCTGCTTCAAAATAATGGTCCAGGCTGTATTATATCGTAATTACTGCTAAAAAACAATACGTCTTGCGACTGACTACAGCAGTTTTCCAACGATAATACTGAATGTTGTTGTAGCGGAATCGCGATCTCCAGTAGACCCGTTTATTTTGCTTATTTTAACTCCCTATTTTCATATGGAATAATATTCTGGAGCAATTCTACCCATAGAGACAAAGTGTTCAGAGCCCAAAAGCGTGTAATAAGAATTGTGTGGGGTTAGCAATAGAACTATATGTAGAGAGCTGTTCATGAAGTTAGGGATTTTAACATTAGCATCTGAGTATATATACACATTAATGTCCTTTGTAGTCACAAATTATACTTTGTTTGAAACAAATAGTAAAATACACAATTATGGCATGAGAAGTAAAAATGATCTTCACAAGACTTACAAGTCACTGTCATTTGTTCAAAAAGGGGCTGATATTCAGGGATACATATCTTCAATATGCTCCCAACACATACTAAATGTCTAGTAGATGATAAGAATAAATTCAGGAAAAAATTGAAAGGATTTTTAATTGACAACTCCTACTCTGACGAAGAATTTATTTCTAAGGTATCTAAAAAATAACGGGATTACTGGAGATCGCGATTCCGCCAGGAGTTATCATAATACTGCAGTGGTCAAACGCAAGTCTCCACTATAAATTATTCCCTAAGTACATTTAACGGTTTCATACTGGTCCAGGCTGTATTACAACATAATTTGTGCTTGAAAATAATGGTCCAGGCTGTATTACAACGGAATTACTGCTTGATAATAATACGTCTTGCGATTGACTACATCAGTATTCCAACGATATTACCATGTGTTGTTGTAGCGGAATCGCGATCTCCAGTAGACCCAAAATAACTGCCAGTATCTTGTGTAAATATAGTTCACATAATTAATTTACCATGTATGCTATGACTGTACATCTCGTGGTGTATGTATTTAGTTTGTTATGGAATTTTTTTAATGTACCATATATGCTACGACTGTACATCTTCTGTTAGCCTATATGTATTATTTTGTAATGGAAGTGTTTAATGTACCATGTATACTATGACTGTACATCTAGTGGTGTACTTATTATTTTGTTATGCAACTGTTTATCTGTAAATTGACAACTTTCCACATCCCACAGAGCCAGTCTCTTATATTGGGATCAATGGAAAATGAATGTATTGTATCGAATTTACTTTAATTTGCAGCAGTGGCCAATCAAAGTAGTTTGAGAAGAAATGTTCAAAGGTATGCTGCTTGCCATGGAGCCACAAAGCCCATTTACTTGCCCTTTCACGGCACAACTCCTCCTGCAGTGATTCTGGACCATCAAACTGTACACTGGAAAGGGACCAAGCCAACAGTGTTGAATGGAATTCAGGCCAGACAAAAATGATAACAGGATCAATGGCGTATTAAATATTGAGAACTGTGGAAGCAGGTAGTGTACTAAGTATGAATTGACATAATAATAAATATTTTAGCAGATTTCTTACTTACATAATTGTTGATCTAACTTTCATGTACTCATTTTAGAAACATTGTAAACTTGTTGCAACACGTAATTTCTGTGAAGGTCCAGCCAGGAGACAACTAAACCAAAAAGAGCCTAAAAAATGATCCATCTCTAAAATGTGGATTTAAGAAAAAAAAGTTTCCAGATCTTATGAGAACTCATGGGGTTGAAGGTTATGGTGTGATTTTTTGCCTTTATTTTGATTTTTGTTATTACAGTCTCAGCCACTGAGCCAAACTGTTATTTTGTGCTATATTTTTGTGGTGTGAATAGATATAGTCATCTTCTGAATTTTTTTAAAAAAATGCTATTTACTTTTCCAACAGGTGTAATCATGTGGACTCTTCCAAAGTAATGAGTGTGATTACTTTGGTGCTGCTTCAGATAGCATTGCTGAGGATGGAAAGACCATAGTTGAGCTTAAATGCCCATACAGTATGTGATTTGACAAACCATCACTATGCCTTTCTGTGCCCCCAAACGGAAAAGTGATGTACAAAAGATATTATGCGCAAATGCAGGCACAGCTGGTAGTGACTGGAATTGAAGATATGATTTTGTTATATGGACAAGAAAGGGAATTGTTGAGCAGTGTGTTCTTTTAAATAGATCCTATAAGAATCATTTGATGAATGCTGTTACCCTCTACTATCATGGGTTATTTTTGCCTCTTCTACAAGTCCAAGGTTCAAATTCTTGAAGATGTCATATTGTCTTTCTCACAACATATTTGTGAAAACCTTATCGTCATCATTAATAATTATTAATTCATTAATTGTGATGGAGCGAATGCTCTGGGTGGCAATCTCCCTACACACCCATCCTTCTCCCTTCCTCCTCCAACACCCTTTTGCCCTCAACCAATTTTTACTATGATGCAATAACAAGTTTATTTTTGAAATGGTTGATTTTTATGAAAGAGCTATATTTTATTTATTTATTTTTAAATATGTTTACCCTAATTTATATAATCACTATATCAAGATTATTAATTTTGTTATATTAAGCTATTGAGAAGACTGCCATTTTAGTCTAATATTTATAGTAATATTCATTTAAATTGCAATGGAGTGCATGTTCTGGTGTCAATTTCCCTACCACCCATCGTCCCCCTTCCCTGCCCACACCTACCCTGCCCTTGCCAAATTTTAACTTTAAATTCTTTAAAACTTTTGGTAAATTATTCATCATTTCTCTTGGTAACTTATTCCAATCCCTGACACCCTTACCCAAAAAAGAGAATCTTCCTACACCCATGGGTGTGAAATCGAGTGCCAGCTTGTTGTCATGGTCATCTTCTCTCTTCCATGCATTACGTTTAGTTCTTACACCATTATCTTTCCATGATTCATCACCCAATATAGGACTTGTACACTCCCATGACCCTCTTCACCCTCCTCCTGTCTTGCAATCCAGCTCTTTTATCATATCTGTAACTAATTGCATTCTGCGGTAATTTCCAGAAACAAATCTAGCAGCCCTTTTTAGTACCCTCTCTAATTCCTGTATTTGATACTCAAATGTGGGTCCCATACTACAATACCATATTCGAGCAATGGTCTGACCAAAGTTTTGTAAACCAATTCCTTTACATCTCTCATACATCCCCTCATCACTCTCCAACAAGTGCAGAATTTTGAAACCTTTTCCTACCACCTGTCCAATGTGTCCTGCCCAGTTAAGCTTGTTATCAAAAGTAATGCCAAGATATTTACATTTCAAGTCTTCAGCAAACAATTCTTTCCCCACCTTATATTCATAATTAACCTTTTGTTTTTTATTTGTGTATCTAATAAGCTGACTCTTCTTTGCATTTATCTTCATTCCATGTTTACCAACCCAATTAGATATCCTGTCCAGATCACCCTGCAACTGTTTACAATCCTCTATTGTTATTGATTCTTTTATACAGCATTATGTCATCCTGCAAACAATCTAATTTCAGATAGTAAACAATCAACACAATTATTCATTAGAATAATGAATAGCAATGGTCCCAATTCGCTACCATGTGGCACACCCATTTTTACTTCCACTTCTTTTCATACTACATTTCCTACCCTAACATTCTGTTTTCCTACCTTTAAAAATTCTTCTACCCAGCAAATGACTTTCTTATCCACTCCAATGGTTTTTTTACCTTATTTACTACCATTTTATGGCTTACTCTGTCAAACGCCTTAGACAGATCTAGTGCTACACTATCAATTTGGCCTCCCTTGTCCATTTCATCTGAAATATCTTGCATATATCCCACCAACTGAGATTCGCATGAATATCCTTGCCCTGAAACCATGTTGCCTGCTTGAAAACCAATTACGTTCCTCACATATATTTCTGATGTGGTTGCATATCAATCTTTCCATTAATTTACCTACCACTGATGTCAACTGATTGGCCTGTAATTCTCAACTCTATTTCTCACCTCTCCTTTATGTACCGGTACTACTATCGCACTTTTCCAGTCCTATGGTAAGCAGCAAGTATCCAGACTCATTTTAAATAATATTTCAAGATAAGGTACAATGTCACTCCAGCTATCTTTAAGATATCTGTAGTAATATTATCTACACCAGCCCCTTTGTTTTTTCAGCTTTCTTATTTCCTTCGTAATGTACTCTGAATGAATGTTATGGAATTGTTTAATGTACCATGTATGCTATGACTGTACATCTACTGGTGTGATTATTATTTTGTTATGCAACTGTTTAGCTGTAAATTGACAACTTTCCACATCCCACAGAGCCAGTCTCTTATATTGGGATCAATGGAAAATGAATGTATTGTATTCAATTTTTTTTTGATCTGTTCATTTTAATTGTGTTGTTAAGCTTGTTCTCCGAGTTAGATCATGCCATTTCTGATTCATTCTCGTTAATGCTCTCTCTACACCAAACCCTCATTATGGCACAAATCTTGTTTGTCTTTATGGAAGGAACATTTTGTACATGTTCTTTGTACTAATATTGTGTCCTATTCATGTGATCTCAATCAAAATTTTATTATTGCTTATAAAAGTAAATGATTTGTTTCTCTATTAAGTAGTAATTTTAAAAGTTGACAACTCCCTCAGAACCTGAATCTTTTTGCATAGTCACTAACTTGAGTGGATGGATTTGATATTTATTTTTAATACTGGTTAATCATTTTGTATTGCTTAATTATATAGCCGAAATGGTTGTGTTTATTATTTTGTGTGAACATTGCTGCAGAGCGCAATTAGTAACTGATATCATAATAGAGCTAGATTTTTTTAAACATTGGAAGACAGCAGAGGTTTCAAGAGAGTACTGGGAGTGTACAAGGTATGAGGTGTTGAAAGATATTGGTGAAAGAATTTAGAGTAAAGCATGGAAGGGAAAATATGATCATGACCACAAGCTGGCACTTAATTTCTGTAAAATATTCTTTCGCACATAAGGGATCAGAGATTGGAATAAATTACCAACGTAAATTATGATTAATTTACCAAAAATGCTCACAGAATTTAAAATTAAATCTGTAAATAGCTTCTTATCAAAATATGCTTGTCCTTAGGGTACTTGTTTTACTTTATTATACAGTAATTTCTGTAACAACTTATTTCTGAGATTTTATAATTTTTGTACAACAGAAAAAGAGGTAACTGTAAATACGATAAATACTCCATATTGTAAACCACAATTGTTTAAATTGGTCATTGAAGTTGTGAAAAAACCTGTAAATAAAAGTTGATGTAGCTTTTAATACATAACTGAGTTTCAAGCATTCATAAAAGAAATTGGAACTGAAGAAACTTGAATTTTTCTTTTTATAAAGGCTCATATACAATTAAAAACCTAAAGTTTAAAATGTTAGAAACAGTGGTGGAATTCAAACTGCTATTTGTTTGACGTTACAAACGTTGAAAACAATGTAAAATATCTTATTTGCAAGAGGACATGTGTATGTTGGCATTGCTTGGGGTAAAATAGCGTATATCACTTTTTTCACCACAGTATACAGATTTGCGATAACCCTGCTAGTCATTTGGACCTTATGACACTCTGAAAGGTGTAATGTTAAGAGTGGCTCCTTTTGCTTCCAAAAAATCAAACATTAAAAACCCTTGTCAATAACAATAAAATGTTGCTCCACCATATAAATGGGAACAATATAAAGCTACTCCAAACTCACTAATACCTACTAGTGCTTTGAGAGTATGAAAACCTTTGTAATGTGAGTATGTTCCTTGACCATGGTCAGGGTAACCACTACTTTGTATTGGAATCTCAGTACAATCAATAACAATGTTTTATTCTCCATCCACCTTTTTGTACATTGCCTAAAAATTTAATTATTTGAAAGCATTATACACACAGGTGGCAACAGTTAACCGAAAAGTTAACTTCGTTAATGGTTAATCCACTACTTAAAAAGTTAACTTCAATAATCGTTAAAGCGTTACATTTTTGCAAAATTAGCGCAAGTTAAAGTTAACCATTAAAAGTCAACCATCCAAGAGTGGAACAGATGCTTATGTGTTGTAATAGGTATTACTGCAAGCAATACCAAGGTGCTATGTACCATGAAGTGAATCAATAATACATCTACCAAATGTCATTCTGGAAAATGAGTTTTTACTGGGGTTCAGCGTTTTCACCAGATTCTCAAATGTATCGGATTCTTCAGCATGTAGTGGAATCTTGTTGTCAACAAAAAGGATTGCAGTACATCACTCCACATCAGCTTGTAATATGATGGTCCCGATAGCTATGATACCAAACTTTTTGTTGACGTAAACTTTTATTAGCAGATTGCGATGAAAACAAATCAATCCTGCTGCTATATATATCAGAAGAAGCCACAGCACTTGAAGGCTTTGATTTATTTTTCTTTTTTTACCAATTAGTTGGCTCTGTTTTTACTTTTTCTTCAAACAATTCATACCTATTTGGATATATGCAAAGGCTAGATATGTGTGCCTTGATTGTAGAAAGTTTAGGAAAACGCAGTTTGAATGAATAAATCAAATGTTTCAGTCTAGATTTAAGTGCAACATAAACGCATAAATGTGGCCTAGGATTTTTAATATTCTAGTTGCTGTTGTTAGCATTGCTGCTTTCACTAACTGATTGAAGAGCTAAAGTTTCAATTACGTAATCATGTAACGAATGTCAAGATTAACTTATTTCACTAACAAATACCAAACCAGTTACAACTAAAAAAAGATAGATTTTCAAAACCTTCTTTCCTAGTATAAAATAGCATGGTAGCAGTAATGGCAAAAAGAACTAGGAAATAAAATTCAAATACCCGTCTGGCATTGAGATCTCGATTTAAAATGTTTCCAGGCAAACTCCAGGATGACTGCTGCAAGAAGCAATGGCTGCATTTGTTGCTGTTCTTGTCCCGAAATCTCCTCCGTCATTAATAAGGTCGACGGCAATGAAGCGTAAAGCCATAATAATTAAGAATAGTTAAAGTATAAAACAGAAGAGTGTATGTGCGTTTTAAAGAGGAGAAATTATATTTTTAACATACTATCAATCCATATCACCATAACTGAAATTCTTAAATGTGGAGAAAGTTCTTTCTTTGTAGTAAAAATAATGTACTTCATAGAAGGTAGATCCTTCATTCGTCCTTCACGAAACCACATTACAGCCTAATATACTTTTTATTGACATCTCAATAATATAATTTGGTTATTTTTAAAACATTATTCGTTATTGGGTCGGTTCAGCAGTCATAGAAAATTCTCATTCCCTTTATTTGTAGCACTCATTGTATGTAGCATTTAACATTAATTTACAGACCGAAACGGTAGTTATAACATACTGTTATCATTTTGTAAGCGATTCCAACCTAGTAGTCGGGGGGGGGTCTAGGGGGCTCAAGCCCCCCCCCCAAAAGCATCTAAGTCCACCCCCGACATTGTATTTTTGGAGACTTTTTTTTTTGTTTTGTTTAGCTTTACGGATTCGATGCCCGAGGAGGCTATAAAGACTACCCCATGGCCGACTCAAGCCCCCCCCCCCAAAAAAAACCAAGATCAACTGAAGGCAAGCCCTCTGAAACAAAATTCTCTCAAGTCAAGCCCCCTCCCCCAAACCAAAGTCAGCTTAAGGCCCCCTCCCGCACAAAAAAAGAAAAAATCCTGGATCCGCCCCTGCTAGTAGTATTCCTGTCAAAACATTTAACAGTTACCAAATTTCTATTTTACATTATGTAGTCAAGATTCCAATGAAGGAAGATGTAAATCCATCTTGGGTATGACGAGAGAGATGTCCGAAGTCAAAATGAAACGAAATATACAGGCGATTTGCGCTATAGTTCTATTTCATTGTTACGCTAAAATAGATTGAAATTACTTGCTTTACGTGTCCCATATATGTATCATAGAAACCGCTGGAGTAGATAACGTATATTGGATGTCAACACGGCAGTATGGAAAATATTTATCGACAAGACAGGTTCATAAAATAGAAACATGCTCAAAAGGTAATTTTTTTTCACTTTTGCTCCAAGTAGTACAATTACTTGACAGTAATTACATAAAAGCTTTCATTGGGAAGCAAACCTGACCGGTAGCGTGGTTTGTTTGGTTTGCGTCCTCGCGAATTCGGGCGAGTTGCTGTATAGATCCATTTAATCGTTACGCTAAAATAGGTTGAAATTACTTGCTTTTCGTGTCCCATATGAGTGTCATAGAAACCTCTGGGGTAAATAACGTTTATTCTAAGTCAACACATGGCAGTACAGAAAAAGAAAAATTAACGGCTAGTGTACTTATTTCGTTTTTCCTTAACTGCGAGTTCCATTTTTTTCTTCGTGTTTTGAATTGATTGTACCTATTTGCTGGTGGTGGTATCTAGTGATGGAATTATGAAGTACTGAAGAAGAGTTATTCACTTGTCTAATTTGCAACCAAAGATGTTACACGTATCGTCAATGTGACGTCACTTCCTCATGCCGTGGAGTGGGAGGATTTTCGGCTCGGCATCGGGTGTACCCACAGACGCACGTTTGCATTCCTTTGGTGTCAAAGTAATCGATTTGTTATTCTCATCATTATTTGTCCCTTTCCTTAACCAAGGGTGACCATTAGGAGATATTTTCGGTCCTGTGACGTGATGAGAAACTCTGTATTAAATGTAAAAAAGGTTCTTTTCACTGGTCGAGGTTTCCTGCATTCAAATTAGTAATATTTCCCTTAACAGCGAGTTTACCTGTTCACGATCCCTGATTAGTAAGTTGAATAACTAGTATCATTAATCATTCAAACTACGCAACATTTGAATTGTTCATGTATTATCAGTATCACACTTGCTTAATATTGTCAGAAAACAAGTATTTTGTTAATTAATCAATTAATCGAAATTTATCAAGGTTTAAATAAATATCTCTAGCTATTAAGTCAGCTATCACTTTAAGGCTGACCTTCGTAATTCCCAGAGAGCGTTCTCATTAGCATTTGATATAAGTTAAATTTTTATAATGTAAGGTGCAGTTTGAACAGTAAGTATCGTTTTCCATTTCACAGTTAACAACAATGTCTTGAAAACCTCCTTATAAGACTTAAAATGATTTACTGACTAAGTCAACGTTAAGGAGCTAGATTTTCAGAGGAGCTGGACACAGGTAGGTCTCTTAACAACTGAATCCTTTCTGTAGTCCACGCTTGTTCTTAACATATACGATTTCGTACCTAAGGGATATCGGACCGATGTGCTAAAATTGTAGTAAGTGTTTTTCTTGTGTAACTTCTAACTGTTCAATTTTTGTTTGACAAACTCTAACATGGTTAAATACGGCATCTTTAATTTCATCATAGTCAAATTAAAAAAAATTAAAAAATATGTAAAACGAATCAAAAAATATTTTATACAAAAATGCTAAATTACATAATTCTTGTAATTCCGAGACATTTACAGGTGATTTTTTAAAATACTGAATCAATAACTGGTACATAACACATTGTCTAATATAAACAAAGCAATGAACAACATGTGTTTAGTAATTTTCAAAATATAATCGCAAACAACGAAAACAATCATGATTGATAATTTAAAAAGAACATACTGTTGAAATATTTTAACGACAATGAACAACATGTGTTTAGTAATTTTCAAAATATAATCGCAAACAACGAAAACAATCATGATTGATAATTTAAAAAGAACATACTGTGATTAATATTTAATTCTGAAAATTTAATTTATTAAATTCAAGCTATTTAAAAATTCTATTATATATTTGCTGCTTTCTAATTGAGTAATGAATTAAAAAAGTTATTGTTTTATCAATTTATCTTTATCACTTTTTATTACTTTCTTTCTTTACTGTTTACTAGAAGTGCTGAGAAAATATTGACTTGGAAGGAAAAGCGTTAAACGTAATCTATAAATAATGCAATTATTTTTTTATCTATTATTTCTTCATGTAAATAAACATTACTTACCTTAACAGAAAATTAATAAAACATAATATATATTACATCTTTTAATAAATTAAAACAATTAGATATTGATCAAGATTACTCGGTTGCTGATATTGAGAATAATAAATTAAATTGAATTTAAATATTATTTGAGCGATTTTGGTCGTGGGCATCTGGATTCGCGGTGGATTATAGGTCAGTTGGTGTAATTTGGATTTCCACTGACGAGAGCGAACTTTGCGAGCTTTGTTTCCCAGGCAATTATATAGTGTATCTTCCTTTTTTAGCGATCTATTGTTACGCTACGGTTAGCGACTGTTATAATCACTTGCCTAAACATTAAGCTAGTTCAGCTTTAATTATGCAATATCCTATAAAGATTCTATAAATTGAAAAACTAATTTTGATTTACTTTTTAGT
>JARYHS010009240.1:0-11775 GCA_031002005.1 Vandiemenella viatica
GCAACAAATAGGATTGAAAATCACTTGCCAATTATTTTAACATCAGTAGTTGATAAATTCAGGGAGTGGATGATTTATAAACAAATCAGAAATGTCTATGAGGAAATAAATTGATTTATCAATTGGCAACAGATCTCTAGACTAAGATATTCACGTGAATCTCAGTTGACAGGCTATATGCAAGAAATTCTGGATGAAACAGACAAAGGAGGCCAAGTGGATAATGTAACATCAGCTTTTTATAAGGCAATCAAGATGCTGTGGGCTATCAGGATGATGTGTAGGGTAAAACTGAAATTTTTTAGGCTCCTTTTTTTTTTAAAAAAAAAAACCTTAATATTCTTGCAATGACTTCTCAGTATATATAGGCTTTCATGAGCTTTGTCATAAAACATTTTAACTTGTTTACATCATATTCACAAGAATAAAATTTCAATACACGAAAAAAATAACTTGTGCGAAACACAAACATCATTGTCTTTATTACAAATTATTCTGGGACACACCTGTTTGTTATACCTCCTAAATGTATAAAACATTTTGTAGATAATAAAAATGCATTTAATGAAAAGGTGAGGATTTATCTTATTGGCAACAATTTCTCCATCCAAGAATGTGTACAAGAAAATAAATTTTGTATATTGCATAATTTAGTTGTAAATATTATTTTTTATTTTATTTGTTTCTTTGTAACATAAAATACTTTTTCATTATGATTACTATTCATCTTGTGTGTATATATACGTATTAACCATGACATGTCCTTCCTCAGAAGAGATCTATGGAGCAAGAGTATTAAGTAAATAAAATAGAATAAATAGATCTGTAGGGAAATTGCCGTTGAAGCTTATACTCCATTACAATAAAAGTAAATTTAAAATAATAATTTATTAGTATATCTCTGACTTAATAAACTCTCAATATAATGAATTTTAACATCATTATGAATAATTTCAAATTAGTTTTTATTAATAAGTTATGGAATACGTATTAACTTCACTTTTATGGTACACGATTGTGGGTTTAGCCCAATACAATAAAATACATTTGTTTTCATGTAGCAAACAAACACTTATTTGACAAAACAAAATTGATGTTTAATCCTGAATATGTGCTGTCACAGACTAATACCAACTACACTTACGCAAATTACTGGCAATTATTTTGTAGATACATTAGAAATAAATTCTTTGGTGGGGTAGGAGCTGTCAACTGAAAATTCTTTTAATGTTTTCCTGACTTTAATCTTATTTTCTGCCAGACATTTAAGATGTATTGGGAGCTTATCAAAGATATGTATTCCTGAATATTGGACTTTTTTTAACAAATGACAACAATTTTAATTCTTACAAAAATGATTTTTACTTCCAGTGCCTTAATTGTGTATTTCAGTAGTTCTTTTTCCCCAATAGAATAAAATTTTGTGACTATAAATGACATTAATGTGTATATATGCCAGGTCACCAGTGATAAAATTACTAATTTCTTGAACAGCTTTATGAATGAATTTCTACTGCCAACCCCATGTATAATAATTATTACTCGCATTTAGGCTCTGAATACTTTGTGAGTTGATTTGCCCCAGTAAATTATTGCATATGACATCATGGAGTGAAAATAAGCAAAATAAACTAGTTTTTTAATATGGAGATCACCTATTGCAGAAATTGTATAAATTGCATTTGTAGCTGCACCCAATCACTTTTACTAAGTCAGAGACATGAACCATTCAACTTAAATTACTTAACTGAATTTAAATGCAATGGATCGCATGCTCCGATGGTAGTTTCAGTAGTCATCTAATTACCGCTTCCTTATTAAATTTTTATTATATAATTTGAGTGTTTAATTCCTCCACCCATCTACTTTTTCCATTTATGAATTTTAATTTTAAATTCCAACAGCATTTTTTGTATATTATTCATCACTTTCCTTGGTAACTTATACCAATCCCTGACAATATTACCCACTAAAGAAAACATTCCCACTCCCTTTTGGATGAAATCGATTGCTAGCTTGTGCCCATGGACATCTTTTCCTTTCCATGCTGCACTACTAATTCTTCTACTAATATTCTTCCAAGCCACATCACCAGCATATGCCTTGTGTACTCCCAGCTAAGGATTGCAATCCCGCAGTGTTTTCAATCCCGCGGGATCCGCGCGTGATTTGCGCCAATCCCGCGGGATCCGTGCGGGAATGGTACAAACAGTTTTTTAACCCATATATCTAAAACATAGTTACTTAAAACGTTAATAAATTAAATAATAATTAAATGAATAAATAATTTTTAATGTTAAATGATAAAAATTAACATTTAACAATATTTTGATTGGCAAAATGACATTAAACTTTTTAGCGTGTCTTAAGTGTATTTCGAGGTTCTACATTTTTGTTTTTTAATCTAAACCAATTTTTATGTAATAATAAAAATGGAAAATATTGAGTCTTAGGTCATATTATGTGCCTTACAATACATTACATAAGTTTAAAAACATGGTTTGCTTAGTGGCCAAGTTAACAGATTTTTTTTTTTTTTAATTCTAAATAAACGTTCCATAACACCGAGAAAAGCATTCCATTTATCAAAGTGAAGTGAATATACTCTGTAAAGTGTAGACTTGGCTCAGAACAGGATCTCATAACTTCATGTCACTGCACAAGCAAGAGACTTGACCTTTTTTTGCGTGATTCATTATTATATCTCCTGATTCCTTGATTGATATTACAGTTGATTCAATGTTATTAAAAGAAACTACTCACCAACACGTAAACAGTCAAGTATTTCAGATTTACTTATGTGGCGTAACGACGTTTTTTCAGGGAACCCTCTTGCCCTTGGGGTTGGAAACGGCCCCTAAAGGCGGATGAATCAGAAATGATCAACGGCATGGGGATGCAGAAGGCAACGGGAAACCACTGCATTAAAGACCCAAAGGGTATCCCGAGGACATGTAATCCTCTCAAATTACATATATCATGATGGCTTCTTCCTGGGTAAAATATTCCGGAGGTAAAATAGTCCCCCAATCGGATCTCCGGGTGGGGACTGCTCAGGGAGGTGTCATCAGAATGGATAGAAACATTCTACGAGTCGGAGCGTGGAATGTTAGAAGTCTGAATAGGGCAGGTAGGTTAGAAAACTTAAAAAGAGAGATGGAACAACTTAAGTTAGATGTTGTTGGGATTAGTGAGATTAAATGGAAGGACGCACAGGATTTCTGGTCGGGGGAGCACAGGATAATTAGCACACAAGCTGTCAATGGAGTCACTGGTGTAGGATTTGTAATGAACAAGAAAGTAGGGAAACGGGTGAGTTATTATGAACAGTTTAGTGACAGGATTATTTTGATGAGGTTAGAAACTAAGCCCGTCCCAACCACATTAGTACAAGTATATATGCCAACGTCACAGGAAGATGACGAAGAAATAGAAAAAATATACGCTGAAATTGAAGAATTAATCCAATATGTGAAAGGGGAGGAAAATCTAATAATTATTGGAATGCAATAGTGGGAGAAGGAAAAGAGGGGAATACTGTAGGAAGTTTTGGTCTAGGAGAAAGAAATGAGCGAGGAAGCAGGTTGTTAGAATTTTGTGAAAGATATAAGCTAGTTGTGACAAACACACTGTTTAAGAACCATGCAAGAAGGATATACACCTGGAAACGTCCAGGGGATACAGGCAGATATCGGCTAGATTATATCATGGTCAAACAGAGATTCAGGAATCAAGTTCTAGACTGTGAAGCGTACCCAGGAGCAGACATAGACTCGGGCCATAATTTGATAGTAATGAAGTGCAGGCTGAAATTCAAGCGAATAAGGAAGCAGCATAAGCAGAACAGACTGGCAGTGAATAAGCTGAAACAATCTAGCACAAGAGAAAAATTTGCAGAAATGGCAGACTCAGGTCTAAGAAGTAACTGTGAAAGGAGCTCAATAGAAGGACGAATGGAATGCATTAAAGACCGAAATAATGAAATCTGACAAAGAAACATTAGGCTTTAGGGAACAAGTTGCCCGAAAACATTGGATCACAGAAGAAATTTTGGAGCTGATGGATCAGAGGAGAAGGTTCAAAAATGCTCAGGATGAAGCCGGAAGAGAGCAGTACAGGCAATTTAGAAATCAAATGAATATGAAATGCAAAATAGCAAAAGAAAAATGACTACAAGAAAAGTGTGAAGAAGTAGAAAAGGAAATGGTCATAGGAAAAGTAGATGTTGCATATAGAAAGATCAAACGGAATTTTGGAGAAATGAAGAAAAGAGGTGTGATCATTAAAGCTGCCGATGGGAAACCTCTTTTAAGCTCATACGATAGAGCTAACCGATGGAAGGAATACATTGAGAAACTGTATGATGGGGACGACTTGAACAATAGTGTAATGGAAAAGGAAGATGATGTCGACATTGATGACTTCGGAGATCATTTTTTTGAGGACAGAATTTAAGAAAGCTCTCTGAATGACTTGAAAGCAAATAAGGCAGTTGGAATTGATGAGATTCCTGCAGAACTTCTTAAATCCCTAGGAGAAGAAGGAATCGAAAAATTATTCAAGCTGATATCAAAAAGTTATGAAACAGGAGAAATTCCAACAGAATTTAATAAAAATATCATCTTCACACTTCCGAAGCAAGCACAAGCCGACAAATGTGAGAATTATTGCATCATTAGTCTAACATCACATGCTTCAAAATTACTGACCAGAATAATATACAGAACGATGAAAAGGATAGTAGAAGAGATAGTAGGTGAAGATCAGTTTGGGTTTAGGAAAAATCGCGGTACAAGGGAAGCAATTCTTTCTTAAGATTAATACTTGAACGGCGGATCAAGAAAAACAAAGATACTTTTATGGCATTTTTTGATTTAGAAAAAGCTTTTGATTATGTTAGGTGGGATAAGATGTTCAAAATTTTGAAGAAGTCAGGTCTAAAGTATCGAGATAGAAGAATACTCTAAAAACTATATTAGAATCAAGTGGCTATAATAAAAGTAGAGAATCACGAGAGACATGAATCAGTTAAAAACGGTGTGAGACAAGGTTGTAGTCCATCTCCGTTAATATTCAACTTGTTTGTAGAAGAAGCAATAAACAAAGTAAAAGAAAAATTTCCATGTGGCATAAGTGTTCAGGAAGAAAAAATCAGTATGCTACGATTTGCTGATGACATTGTCTTGATAGCAGAAAGGGCGGAGGACATTGAGAAGTTACTGAAAGGCATGAACAAAATGCTGAAGGAAGATTTTGGACAGAATATAAATCAAAGCAAGACAAAAGTGATGAAATGTAGCAGAAATTATACCAATACTAGTAGGTTGAATATAAAATAGGATCAGATGTAATAGGAGAAGTTAGTGAATTCTGTTACTTGGGAAGCAAAATTACAACCGATGGCCGAAGCAGAAATGACGTTAAAAGCAGAATAGCACTAGCAAAAAGTGCCTTCATGAAAAAGAGAAACCTTTTAGTTTCAAATATTGATCTAGGAATTAGAAAAGTCTTTTTAAAACTCTTTGTATGGGGCACAGCACTTTGTGGTAGAGAAACATGGACTTTAGGAATACCAGAAAGAAAGAAAATTGAAGCATTTGAAATGTGGTGCTACAGAACAATGCTGAAAATTAAGTGGACTGACAAAGTAAGAAATGAACGAGTTTTAGAAATGATGGGTGAGAAAAGAAGTTTATGGAAGAAGCTTACAGGACGAAGAGACAGGCTGGTAGGTCTTCCTCTACAGTTCTTACCTTCAACTGTTCACTCCACCAGCAAATTAACCAATCCAGCATGTCTCAAAATATGACCTACCAGCCTGCCTCTTCTTTCTGTAAGCTTCTTCCACAAACTTATTTCCTCACCCATCATTTACAAAACTCGTTAATTTTCTTACTTTATCTCTCCACTTAATCTTTAGCATTCTTCTGTGGCACTACATTTCAAATGCTTCATTTTCCTTTTTCCAGTATACCTAAAGCCCATGTTTCGCTACCGTAAAGTGCTGTGCTTCACACATAGAGTTTTAAAAGTTTTTTTCTAATTCCTAACATTATTTGAAACTAAAAGATTTCTCTTTTTCATGATGGCTCTTTTGGCTAGTGCTATTCTGCATTTAACATCATTCCTGCTTTGGCCATCGATTGTAATTTTAGTTCCCAAGTAACAGAATTCGTTTACTTCTTCAATTACATTCGATCCTATTTTTATATTTAATCTACTATTATTAATATCATTTCTGCTACATTTCATCACTTTTGTCTTGCTTTGATTTATATTCAGTCCAAAATCTTCCTTCAGTATTTGTTTATGCCATTCAGTCATTTCTCAATATCCTCAGCCCTTTCTGCTAACAAGACAATGTCATCAGCAAATCGTAGCATACTGATATTTTCTCCCTGAACACTATGCCACCTGGAAATTTTTCTTTTACTTTCTTTATTGCTTTTTCTAAATACAAGCTGAATAATAATGGGTTAGACTACAACCTTGTCTCACAGCCTTTTTAACTGACGCTTCTCTACTTTTATTACAGCTGCTTGATTCTTATATAGTTTATTAAGTATTCTTCTATCTCCATATTTTAGACCTGACTTCTTTAAAAAAATTAACATCTTGTCCCACCTAACATTATCAAAACCATTTTTCTAAATCAAAAAATGCCATAAAAGTATCTTTTTATTCTTGATCCGCCCTTCAAGTATTAATCTTATAGTCAGAATTGCTTCCCTTGTACTGCAATTTTTTCCTAATCCCAAACTGATCTTCACCTACTATGTCTTCTTCTACCCTTTCCATCCTTCTGTATATTATTCTGGTCAGTAATTTTGAAGCATGTGATGTTAGACTAATGTTGTGATAATTCTCATATTGTGTCGGCTTGTGCTTTCTTCAGAAGTGTGAAGATGATATTTTTTATTAAAATCGGTTGGAATTTCTCCTGTTTCATAACATTTTAATATCAGCATGTATAATCTTTCGATTCATTCTTCTCCTATGGATTTAAGAAGTTCTGCAGGGATCTCATCGATTCCAAATGTCTTATTTGCTTTTAATCATTCAGAGCTCTAATAAATTCTGTCCTTAAAACAGGATCTCCTAAGTTATCAGTGTTAACATTGCCTTGCTTTTCCATAATGCTATTGTTCAAGTTGTCCCCATCATACAGTTTCTAAATGTATTCCTTCCATCGGTTAGCTCTATCATTTGATCTTAAAACATGTTTCCCATTGGCAGCTTTAATGTTCCTGCCTCTTTTCTTCATTTCTCCAAAATTCTGTTTGATCTTCCTATATGCAACATCTACTTTACCTATGACCATTTCCTTTTCTACTTCTTCACACTTTTCTTTTCCATTTTTCTTTTGCTTTTTTGCATTTCCTATTTATTTATTTCTAAATTGCCTGTATTGCTCTATTCCTGCTTATCCTGAGTATTTTTGTACCTTTTCCTCTGACCCATCAGTTCCCAAATTTCTTCTGTGATCCAAGGTTTTCTGGCAGCTTGTTCCCTAAAGCTTAATGTTTCTTTACCAGCTTTCATTATTTAGGTTTTAAATGCATTCCATATCGTTTGATATTTTTAATGGCTACTGACTTTGTAATAAATAAGATGCATCACCAAGAATGGCAATGTCTGAATTTTGAAATCTATTATGGATCTGGATATCTGACTGGATTATTTTATCATTAATGGTATTGGCATATTTGTAGATCTGATTCTTTTTGTCTTAATGCTTTATTTCAGGATTAATTCCTGAATGCCATGAGATCTTGATCACTTTGGTCAAAGATATACCAGAAGAACAAAATTGAAAATAAAAAAGAAGACGGCTAACATAAAAATGTTATGGGAAAAGGCTGCCAAGAATTTAAAAGGTATGCAGGATTCATATAAAATTTGTCACTCATCTGCTTGTCTCAATTTTTATTTTAGTTAATTTTATTGATTTATTTCTTACATGATTTAATCAAGTAAGATCTAAACTGTGATAGTATAGTTATAGTCAATCATAAAAACTATCAATTTTTTTTTTTGTAATGACAGTCCAATACTTAGGTAAATATTAATCTAAGTTTCACATAGAGATGGTCAATAATAGACTATATTTATCAATTCGAGGGTCACCATTTAAGTTTTACAAACAAATACAAGAGGGAATTATTGGGATGTGACATTTCTATTGTTGTAAAATTTGAACAGTGGCAGCAAAGAAATTGGGCAAGTAGTGTGTTTTACAGTAAGCATTAAAAAACTAGTATTTTGAAAAGAAAAAAAAAATGGAAATTTCAAATGAAGGTTTCTCAATAAGACATTATATTTATATTAAAGCTGTACTCACACAAATCGCTCGATTCAACTTTTGTTCCTCCATCACCATCAGAAAAGACTGTTTATAATTGTTGTGCAGAATTTTGTTTTGGTTTTGCTTCTGGCAGCCATGAATTTACGAATGTTGACCAAACTTGGTTGTTGTTCCAAAACATATCGATGTTGTTCACAACATGATTGAAGAGGATCAACACGTGACTATCCTGAGATAGATGCACCCTTGGACATATTGAAGACTGCAGTATGTTCAATTTTCCATGTACACTGACTGCGATAAAACACTCTCTGTTGAATTCCACATAATTTGAACAAGCTCAAAAAATATTATTGAAAAAATGCAAAATCCATACACAGTATCGTAACAGGAGACAAAACTTGGATGTATTAGTAGGAGCTAAACTAAGCAATGATCAACAGTCTGGGTGTTCTAAGATGAACTAAATCAAACAAAAGTGGTTCATTCTTAAAAAAAAAAAAAAAATAGATCGCTTGTTTCTTTGGTTATACTCGACATGTCACGACCATCCCTTTTAGAGGATGGGAGAATAGTTAGTGCTGAATGGTACACTTTGTTTGCCAGAAGTTATTCATGCAATCCGGAAAAAAAAGAACAAAACGAAAGCATTGCGTCATTCTTCACTGTGATAGAACCAGCTGTCACACTGCACATCAAAGATTATTGGCTGGAGAAAACATCAAATTAATGTCTCATTGCCCATCACCTGATTTAGCACCTAACAATTTTGTTCCTGAATGTCAAAAAACAAAAATGCTTGGACAGGAGTTGATGCTATTGAATCCTTTCAAAAAACATAATTTTACTTGCTATAACCCTGAGGAAGAGAGTTTTGAGAATTAGTTCAATCAGTTAAGGAAAGAGTTATCCCAGATTTTGCTGTCACAGTTCATTATCAGCATAGGTAGATGCATTCTGAATAAAATTGGAGTAACTGGGTAAATTCTAAGTACATTTTTTAGTAATGTACAGAAAATCAGAATCTTTAATAAAATAGATAGAAGAATAGAATTAGGTTTAGAAAATCGAGACAATTCCAAGGATTAACAGTACAATAATAGTTTAGTGGAAAGTTTGAAATTTATGGGAAAAGTAAGATTTTAATATTCTCACTGTCAAGTATAGTTCCAATTTCCCTTACTTAGATCATGACATCAAGGATAGAAATTAAAATTTAATAGAAGGATTGTTGGGAAGTAAATGATATAACAAAAATTAGAAAAATTCCCTAAGCAACATATATAAATTGTACCTTAAAGTAAAAAGAGGCTAGGCGGATATTAATTTTATAAACTTTAGTTTGACATCACACAGGTGGAAGATGGGTAGAACAATTTCTGTTAATCGTAATTACTGTCAGAATAAGAGGAGCCGAGTAGAGTAATATGCACCAAAAGATAGGGAAGTTTCAGTGAATAGTATGATTCAAAAATTCAGCGGGAGGATAAAGATCTTAAAAGTTATTAGTGAAAACAGAAATGGAACTTCTCGAGGGAATAGCGGAAGAATTATTCGTTTTAGAGAAACGTTGCCCTAGATAAAAGGGGCAAAGAATCAGGGCTTTATTTTATTAAAATTTCAGATAGATAGGAGCAACTTGGTAGGCTGAGAAAATTTTCCAGTCTGATTTTCTTTATAGAAGTTTCAGCCCTTGATCTCTCCAGTGAGTTTTCAAAAGCATTCCATTGTTGTCGGTTGTATGTGTTTTGTCTCCATAAGAACTTGGAAAACTATTACCATGTGGATGATAGAATTTTGCAGAGAAATTTTTATCCAACAGTAACTTCACGGTTTTACATTAATCAGTACAAGTAAACTCCCTTAATTTGACAATGAGCTGAAGGTATTTTCTTATATTTTCACTAACTTGCGGGATGGAGTTGTTAAAGACTTTTTTGAGGGTGATTTCGAGCAAGTCGGAGCTACCTGCTATCTTCATTAAAGGGTGCATATATCGGATGCCTTCCTTAGGTTTACTACTGATACCAGTTCATCTATAAGAAACATTTTCAGAATATACTGTTTTCATCTAAAATGACTTTTATTCCTGTTAGCTATTACAGGTTAATGGTTGACAGACGATTTTCAAAAAGCATGTATCTTCAATATCCGATTTCAGCAGTATGAACTTTATCAGTAACGGTCAGAGCTTCAAGTAATCTGTACATATCTCTCATTGCAGAGTAACTTGACAAATTCTTTTAATAGCTATATCTTTTTTTAAAAACTATTTGAAATAGATCCCTGATATTGGTGTCATTCTCTTCTGTTTTAAATTAGGTTTTATATGATATGTAATTTAATTGTGTGGTATAAATACAAGTATTTGTAAATTTAACAAAAAATTATTTTTTTTAATCTAAAAAATGTGAGTGTTCTTTTTAACCTTAAGGCTTTATTAGAAAAATATAATATTTTAGATTAAGTTAATATTTTCGAGTTTTAGGAACACAGGAAAGACCATGCTTCGCTGATGCAATTCAGCATAAGGTTGTATGTTCCTCCATAATGCTTACATGCTGACAGGAGGAGTCACCTTCAGGTGGATCGAACTGGAATCAATGACGTCAAACGTGAGTGGTGTTGTGGCCACGAAACAGTTTTATTCGCTCTCAGTTCATCAGGAGCAGTTTTGTTGACCAGATGTTTCTGGTCAGCCTAGTCTGCCAGCAATACATTCCGCTAAGTTCAAGTCTGCCAATCTATCAGTCAACATCAGTAGCCATCATTCATAGACGCGAGTTGGAAATAGCCTTGCAGTAGTGCGCCAACAACTGTAACATGTACATTCAAGTGCTACAATAAACAGGTTGTTCAGCAGATAGCGTTGTGTCATTCATATAAAGGGGTAGATTATCAGCTAGTCATTTCACAAGTGCTAGCCTTCCTATCCACGTTGCTGGACGTAAACCGGCTGGTATCAGACCTGACATAATTTAATCTTATTAGTAACATCAAGGCAAAGACGAAGCCATCACTGGAAGCAAGAAGATAACGCAAGACAGATTTCAACAGGGTTAACAAATCCCAAAGGTCAGTCAAATCCACCGCGGGGTCCTCCCACTCGTCAATCACCCACAAAGTATAGACCATTCAAAACCAGACACCAGACAACTGGTGTCAAGGCGTGAAATACATCGCGCTATCTGACAAAAACACCACTTAAGATGCTTAAAAAAATTTAATTTACTATTTTGTGTGCCAGATTTCATAATGGTCAACAATGGCTTCATATGGCAATGAAACATTTTGTAAATATGAAATTTGAACATTAGCTTACCATCATCAAGCTGTCCTGACTGAGAGCTACTGCCAGTAGTGAACAGTAAAAAAATACAAAAATAGTTGAAGAAGAAACTGGTTCTCAGGATATAGAAAGCTGACTATATCTATTTGAAGCAACACACTTTGCAAGAATACATGCAAGC
>JARYHS010009242.1:0-12997 GCA_031002005.1 Vandiemenella viatica
GGAAATGAGTTTTCTGGATTTCCTAACCTATTTCCTGCAATGCAAGAAATGGTAGAGGAATCAGAGAACAAACTGGTTTTTTTCTCTTTGTCCTCGTATTTGGTACAAGTTTTCAAACTGAAGTTGATAACATCTACTTTACAGACATATCATTAAGAATAGTAACAGCTGTACAAAATCAATAAAAAAAAATTCCGAACCTTGAAAAAGCCGTTCGATCCATAGTTTTGTCAGAACAGTGTGTTTAGGAGCTGCTGTGTCTTTAATGCTGTGAAAACATTACGTCTTAATATTGCCATCAGGACGAGAAATCTGTATGACGATACTTACTTTCAATCATTAAACTGTGTGTTGATCAGGTCACATTATTTGCTAAAGCATACGTATATAGTAATTTTTTTATATTTGCTAATAAATTATAGTATCAACTGAGAAGAAACCTCTACTCCGATAGAATTTTTTCATTCATCCTAAGAGTACTACGTCTTGTTCTTTCTGTCTTTGTTGAATCGATGCTTTGATCATTTGTGCATCATGTACTGTACCAGTTCACTGATAGGTTCCACTGATATGTCGCGTCTTAATAATTTATAAATAAATATTTGATAACTATAATACGAGAACCAATTAATCATTTTTAAAATATAATTAGTAAAATAGAATAGGAAACAAGAATATCACTTCCTTCATTGTATGTAGCAATATAGCTTAGTTGTATAAATATTGCCGCATGAACGCCAGTGTACCGTCTGCCAGCATGGCGCAGCGGATAGCGTCACGAATTGCGGTACCGAAGGTCGCCGGTTCAATCCCGCCCACTGACAAAAATTATTTAATTCTGTTTATTATTTCCAGAAGATTCTACATGTTTCCTAAGGTCACTTGTAACTTCTACACATTTCACTTGTTAACTACTCTTGTAATCTCTAGTACGTTCTATCTGTGTATAAATAGAAGAGCATTCTGCCCAAGAGGCAGTCAGTGCTGCGTGTATGTTTGAGTTCTCAATAAACCTGTTCTCAGTTTAAGTGCTGTGTTCATTGACAAGTAACCTTCGAATTCACACCTGCCCCGGTTCCAACGCGACATAGTTTGGTGGAGACGCCGGGTACCCTGTGCAACAGCTGCATCGTCGTGGCTCCGATTAGGCAACGTAAAAGTCGCCGCCTACACGGACTGGAACCGGACTACAAAGGATATACTCAGTACGTCCTTCCGAAAGTCCGCGTCATTAGGAAACCCATGGCGGCAAGCCAGCTGCACATTCGACACCCATCGGTGTTCTCTGGAGACGCTGGACAGGATCCTAACAAATGGCTAAAAGGGTTCGACCGAGTCGCCAAGTACAACAGGTGGGATCATACCATGTGCTTGGCAAATGTTTATTTCTATCTGGACGGAACCGCCCAGCAGTGGTTCGAGAACAACGAAGAAAAACTGAATAACTGGGAAATGTTCCAGACGGAACTTAAGAAAACGTTTGGGGACCACCAGCGACAAATCCGCTCGGCGGAAGAACAACTGAAGAACCGGGCCCAACGACATGGGGAGCCGACGCAATCTTACATACAGGATGTTTTGGCCCTATGCAACGTAGTCAACCCGAATATGACTGAAGCCGACAAAATCACGCACCTAATGAAAGGTATTGCAGAAGACATGTACCAAGCTCTTCTGATAAAAGACGTCGCTACGACGGAAGAGTTCATCAAGTGGTGCCAGCGGATTGAGGAGATGCAACAAAGGAGGGTTGGGCGAAAGAAGTATGACAGACTTCCCAACGTAGTCCCTATGGCAGTTGTGGAAGACCAGCACGACTTTGCGTCTCTCATACGACAAATTGTGAGAGAAGAATTACAACAGTTCATGGCAGCTGGGACTCTTGAACCGAGTGAGCATCAGATCATGGCCATGGATGTAAGCCCAGTGGGTCATGAAGGAGCCGACGCGGCGGAAAAAGAGGTATTTCAGACAATAGCTCCTGTCTGCCGAGCCAATCGCACTCGACGTGAAGAATGGCCTCGCCCTGATATGACGTATGCTGCAGCTGCCAAACGGCAGCCTAGGAACCGGCCGACACGGCCACAACCAAATCCTCCGGCACCTATGACGTCCCGCAGACGAACGGACGTCTGGAGGACAGAAGACAACGCGCCAGTATGTTTCCACTGTGGGCGCCCTGGACATGTCATACGCTACTGCAGAGAGAGAAGACGAGTATTTGACGATTATTTTGCCGCAAGACGTCCGCCATCAGAACAGTTCTACCCCAGGCAGCCACCCGCTGACGAGTTCGGTCGACCTACGGGAAGAAGCCCATCGCCGTACCCTAGACGAGGTCGATCCCCGACGCGCCGCTGCCGTTCATCGTCGCCGGACAGAGCTACCAGCCGCTCCCCTAGCCGCCGCACGCCGGAAAACTAAGCAAGGCGACCATCTACGGAGGTGAGGCCGCCGCAGATGAAAATCCTCCATGGATGACAGTCACTAAGATGTCGGGAAATCTCATCAACGTTATAATCGACGGCCAACCTGTCCGGGCGCTGGTTGATTCAGGAGCTTCTTTCTCCGTATTGTCGGACAATTATCGTCGCACACTAAAGAAGACAATGTTCCGTGATACGGGGGCAACTGTGCTAAAGGTCGCAAATGGAAAGTACGTCCAGCCAGCTGGAGCTTGTGTCGCGAGAATAACCATCAACAACAGGACCCAGCCAGTTGAATTTGTCATTTTAACAGAATGTAGTCATAATGTCATCCTTGGATGGGACTTCCTTAAGGCATCCCAAGCTGTCATTGACTGTGGAACGTCTGAGCTGCAAATTGAAGAAGTCGTTGCGACGGGTACACGTAACACAGAATCTTCTGGGAAGTTATTCGCCGTTGACAACGTGACAATTCCCGCCGTTCGCAATGAGAAGAGTCCCAGTCAAAAACACGGACGACCGCAACCTTGAAGTGCTTGTCGATAGTAGAAAGTTTATTAGGCTCACGAAAGAAATCTACATACCAGCGGCTATCATAAGCATTATCGGTGGTCGAGGAGACATTTGGATCACCAACTGTCACGAGCAGTCACAAATTATCCCCAAGGGAATGTGCATAGGGACAGCTGAACCAGTCCAGGAGGGCGAGCTCAACGTCATTAACGAAGATCCATGCTCTGTTACTAGTACCGACAACACGCTGGAGGAAACAACTATGGAACTGCCAATAGGGTCCGGCCTGACCAAGGAACAACACCACCGGGTGTTAGCTATACTACGCCAATTCTCTGGTGTATTCACACCCCAGCAAAAAAAAGGTCAGACGAAACGGCCCACGATAAAGCATCGTATCAATACTGGGGATCATCCGCCCATTAGCCAGCGCTCGTACCGATTGTCACCAGTCGAAAGGCGAATAATTCGAGAGGAAGTGGAGAAGATGTTGCATAATGACATTATTCAACCTTCGGAGAGTCCTTGGTCATCTCCGGTGGTCCTCGTAAAGAAGAAGGATGGTACGTGGCGATTCTGTGTCGACTATCGGCGGCTGAACAAAATCACAAAGAAAGATGTCTACCCACTGCCGCGCATCGACGACGCCTTAGACTGCTTGAAAGGAGCTACATACTTCTCAACCATGGACATGCAGACAGGCTACTGGCAAATCGAGGTTGACGAAGCTGACAGAGAAAAGACGGCTTTTATTACACCTGATGGCCTCTATGAATTCAAAGTAATGCCATTCGGATTATGCAACGCTCCGGCCACATTCGAACGCATGATGGACAACTTACTTCGACACCTTAAGTGGACGACGTGTCTTTGTTATTTAGATGACATTGTTGTTTTCTCGAAAACATTTGAAGAACATCTGAGTCGCCTGTCAACGGTGCTGAAGTGTGTTCAGACTGCAGGACTCCGCCTCAATCCGAAGAAGTGCCTCTTCGTCGCCAGAGAGATAAAAATCCTGGGGCACCTGGTCAACGGAGATGGCGTCCGCGCTGATCCAGATAAAGTAAGGGCAGTCATGGAATTTCCAACTCCTCAGCACATTCGTGATGTGAGAAGCTTTCTTGGGCTGTGCTCATACTTCCGGCGTTTCATAAAAGGATTCTGTAACATGGCACGTCCACTGCAAGAACTTTTGCAGGGAGACGCCAAGTTTTACTGGGATGAAACTAAAGAAAGATCTTTCCAGGCACTTAAGGAGGCTCTAACTTCCGCACCAGTTCTAGCCTTATACGACGAGAATGCAGAAACTGAACTTCACACTGACGCCAGCGGTTATGGGATCGGTGCAGTGCTTGTGCAAATTCAGGAAGGTGCTGAGAAGGTGATAGCCTATGCATCAAGAGTATTCTCTAAGCCCGAGATAAACTACTCTACAACCGAGAAAGAATGCCTCGCAGTTGTCTGGGCTATCAACAAGTTTCGTCCGTATTTATTCGGCAAACCTTTCACCGTCGTAACAGACCACCATTCTTTATGTTGGCTAACCAGCTTGAAGGATCCATCAGGTCGACTAGCAAGATGGGCACTTAGACTTCAAGAGTACGACGTCACGGTGGTATTCAAAAACGGACGCAAACACAAGGATGCCGACAGCCTTTCAAGGAATCCTTTAATAGAACACAACAGCATGAATGGAATTTCAGCCCTCGCTGAATTAGGTGACGTTGCAGCTGAACAGAGGGAAGATTCAGAGTTATTAAGAACCATAGACGCCTTGGAGAAAGGAGAACCGGCCAAAGGAGGGTTTCAATTGATAGATGGGACATTGTATAAGAACAACTACGATCCACTAGGCCCCAAGTGGCTTCTGGTCGTTCCAGCTCATCTCCAGCCAGCTATTCTCAAGTATTTCCACGACGCTCCAATATCCGGTCATCTGGGATTTGTGAAGACCCTGGACCGAATCAGACGCAGGTATTACTGGAAGGGTCTCTACCGATCTGTCAAGCATTATGTGAGTCACTGTAAAGAGTGCCAGCGACGGAAACATGTGCCGCAATTACCTCCAGGTCATCTAGTACCAATTCCACCTGCAGCAGTTCCATTCCACCGAATTGGGATCGACCTTTTGGGGAGGTTCCCGAAGTCGACAACCGGTAACCGATGGATAATAGTCTGCACCGACTACCTCACGCGCTACGCTGTCACCAAACCTGTGCCGACTGCAGAAGCTCCAGAGGTTGCAAAATTTCTAGTAGAAGACATTATTTTGAAGCATGGAGCACCACGTGTGATGATATCCGATCGTGGAAAGGTATTCCAGTCAAGACTAGTATCAGAGGTCATGTCAAGATGCGACGTTGTCCACAGGATGACAACTGCATACCACCCTCAGACAAACGGTCTCACAGAACGCTTCAACAAGACATTAGCCGATATGCTGTCGATGTATGTGGATGTTGAGCAGAAGGATTGGGATACAATACTGCCAGTGGTCACATTTGCTTATAATACAGCAAGGCAAGATACGACAGGCTTCACTCCGTTTTTTCTGCTCCATGGCCGTGAAGCTGAGACCACAATGGATACGCTGTTCCCATTCCAGCCGGACGACACTCAGGATGACTATATAAAACAGCTCATTACCAGGGTCGAAGAAGCAAGACAGCTGGCTCGCATACGAACACTGGCCACCCAGGAGAGGGACCGTCAGCGGTATGACGGCAAGCACCGACCTGTTGCGTACAACCCAGGGGATCTCGTATGGATTTTTACCCCTGTCCGGAACGTTGGGCTATCAGAAAAGTTACTGAAGCGGTACTTTGGTCCGTATCGTGTCATACGCCGCCGGTCAGACGTCACATACGAAGTCGAGGATTATGAGCCGTCTTCGAAACGACGAAAGCGAAGGGACATTGTTCACGTCCTCCGCATGAAGCCTTACTACAATCCTGACGAGCAGCTAGGCACAACCAGCTTCTTGTTCAAGGACTCTGAGGACGGTTTGGATACTGAGGAAGTCGGACAGGAAGATAATAGTACAAACAGGAGGGGCCCTCCAGAACTGCCATACAGAGGACCCACGACAAGATCAAGATCCAGGACACTTCAGCGTGCCCCAAAAGAAATCTAACAGCGGGACGCTGTTTTCCTCAGGAGAGGGAGCAATGCCGCATGAACGCCAGTGTACCGTCTGCCAGCATGGCGCAGCGGGTAGCGTCACGAATTGCGGTACCGAAGGTCGCCGGTTCAATCCCGCCCACTGACAAAAATTATTTAATTCTGTTTATTATTTCCAGAAGATTCTACATGTTTCCTAAGGTCACTTGTAACTTCTACACATTTCATTTGTTAACTACTCTTGTAATCTCTAGTACGTTCTATCTGTGTATAAATAGAAGAGCATTCTGCCCAAGAGGCAGTCAGTGCTGCGTGTATGTTTGAGTTCTCAATAAACCTGTTCTCAGTTTAAGTGCTGTGTTCATTGACAAGTAACCTTCGAATTCACACCTGTCCCGGTTCCAACGCGACATTATTTTTTTCTTAACACGTTTAAAAAAAAACATGAACCATTATCATAATATTTTTACTACATGTTTAAAATGCACAATGGTCTTTTTAACAGATAAAACTACCATAAAACAATAATCTTAAAAGAATTATAAAATAATTATACCATTTAAGATTTTTTGTCGTTATAAGAGAAAAAGAACATTGTTTTAGATGAATCAAACATCTTAAAAGGAAAAAAAAAACATGATTCAAGAAGCCTTAATTTGTAGGAAGGGCATGAAATAAACTGAACAAGGTCACATACTTCGAAAAAAATATTTAAAAAATCAATATATCGAAAAAGGTGAGCCTCTCATTGTAGGATCCTAAGCAGGGGAACGAAATCCAAATCCAGCCACCCCATAGGGGAAGTAAACAGATTTGTGGATATTACTTGAGAGTTGATCAAATAGCCATCTCACGACTATACACAGCCTTAAATTATTTCTGCCCTCATTATAATCAATAGGCTTGTTCATTTCTATATTCAGCTACATTACACGATCATTATCCATGAGATTTCTTCTATTAACTTTGTTTGATGTTTCTGTAGAGTCACTACTTCTTCTGTAATTTGTTTTCCTTTTCACGATATATCAATTATTTATACTTGGTGCTATGTTACACAAGTATTTTTCTTTGACTGATATTTTACATAGCGGGAACTTCCATCATAACCACGTTGAAGGAGAATGTTCTTCTAATCTAGATGTCACATCGGGTGTACCTCAAGGAAGTGTAATAGGACCACTTCTTTTCTTAATTTTTATAAACGATCTCGTAGACAAAGTGAAAAGCGTTTTTAGATTGTTTGCTGATGATGCGGTTGTTTATAAGGAAGTAAGAAATTTGGCAGATTGCTTAGAAATTCAGCGCGATCTGGATGTTATTTGGGCTTGGTGCGCTGAGTGGCAACTTACTCTAAATTGCAAAAAGTGCTAGACAATGAGCATAACTAAAAAAAGAATCCGATTGTTTAGAAGTACGAGGTAAACAATTCAGTTATTGATATGGTCGATTCTATGAAATATTTGGGAGTAACAGTACAAAGGAACATGAAATGGGACATACACATTAATTCGTTAGTAGGTAGAGCAAATTCGAGGCTGAGATTCATAGGTCGAATATTGAAAAATTGTAATGAACAAACAAAGGAGATAGCGTACAAATCTCTTGTGCGTCCACATTTGGACTATTGTTGTGCCATTTGGGATCCGTTGCGTAAGGGGTTGATCGAAAGTATAGAGAAAGTACAGAGAAGAGCCGCTCGATTCGTGATCGCTTGCTACAGGCCTTATGAAAGCGTCACAGAACTGATTAGTAGACTAGGTTGGAAGTCTCTGGTAGATAGACGACACACGTTTCGTATAAACTTATTGGTAAACATGCGTACTCCCACTTTCACTTTTGAGTGTAGTGAAATACTTCTTCCACCAACCTATTTGAGTCGGAAGGACAGGAAAGATAAAATTAGAGAAATAAGGTGCCGGACTGATTCTTATATGAATTCTTTTTTCCCTCGTACCATTAGGGATTGGAATGCACAGCAAAGAGATTTGCTTTGGTGCTGAGCACCCTCTGCCACCCACAATTTTGTGAATTGCAGAGTATATATGTAGATGTAGATGTAGATGTAGATAACTTAATGTATGACATTATGCAGTTATCAAGTTAGAACTCGCAAATTGCTCCAAAAATAATTTATATATATAGCCACATTCCACCACATGGCTTACGTTTCAGTTTTATCTCTTTACGTGAATAATGTCACAATTAACCTTTATTCTCTCATTCATCCTTGCTGCAACACAACATCAATTCCAAGTAAATCCCATTTTCTCGCCATGTAACGTAGGCGCTGCTGAGTATAATAAAGAAATAGCTTTTTGCTTACCTCTCTCGCGTGGTCATTCTAGCAATGTCGATTGCTCTAAAGTAATTGTTGTACATCTGTCTACATATGTACTCTGCTGTTCACAAATTTGTGGGTGGCATAGAACGAGGAAATAGAGAATTCATATAAACATCAGTGCTGCTTCTTATTTTTCTAATCTTATCTCTCCTGTCATTCCGGCCCAAAAAAGTTGAAGGACGAAGTATTTCATCACACTCGTAAGTGAAAGTGTGTGTAGGCATGATTACCAATAAGTTCAAACTAAACCTACGTCGTCTGTTTACCAGAGTATCCCAGCCCAATCTATGAATAAACTTTGTGACGCTTTCATGAGGACAGTAGCAAGCTGTGACTATCCACATCGACATGTCAGTATTAATCAACAGACAGCAACAAGGAACAGTTCACGTTCCCAGTAATCTGTTTCTTCAACTTGACACGATTTCTTACACCACTTCTCTGGTTTTTGGTGAAGCATAACACATGACCTTTGGCTTATATTGCCAGATTGTTAACAAAATTATTGTAATATTTGTGAATGATATGTGTACATTCAGACGAGTATGACCAGTACATTGAAAACCTTTATGCATTATTGGCCGAAGTAGATGGATACTAATTTTTTTTTTTTACACTTGGGACAATTTTATATTGTTTAATGTCTGAATGCCGCTGTTGAACACTTCTATTATTTAGTGCACTATCACAGAAGGTCATATTTAATTGATACGTGCTTTATACATTGTTTTGGAAACAAAATGCATTTCTACATTCCTGTCCAATGCTCTTCATTTCAGTTCATTTCTAAAGAAAGATATTACTTGTACGTACGTGAAAACCCATTAGTTCTTTTCAATCAAATTAACTCTGACTATTTGCTACCTAGTTGATAACTGCAATATTTGTACCTTTCCACTAAACCACCGGCATCTATCACCGACCACCTGAAGCAAGCAGAGTGGATGAGTTTCACATTGTACCTTCGGAGTTACTTTCCACATTTTCTTGTTACCTTCAAAAAACTAAAATTTGTTTTTCAACTTTTAGGATCACATAACACCTGAATAAAAGATGGAAACTATTATGGAATCACATCATAGCTTTTTAACTTTTACTTTAGAAACTTGTAATATTGCGCTATTTTAGTTCTTACTGCTTCAAACACAGAACATAAAATAATATTTACAACAACGATTGGAATAATGTTAATTATATCAGGATAAGTGGTGGTAAAGATTATTTTTATAATCCTCGTGGGTATCGATAGTAAGTTGGGAACTCGCCAATACTGTAATATTTGTATTTGTTTTTAATTCAATGATTTGTACGAATTTTTATATGAAAAATCATAAAAATCTAACTACCTCTATTTCTTTCAGAAGCTACTCGCCCGAAAACTATTTCATAATCTGCAGTGATACATATTATTTTCTGAAAAATTGCAGTAAAACTGTACTCATCCTTTATGATTGTTTGGTTTTTCCAAAAATGTTATATGAGCAGTGTTGGCAAATTTGATTTTTCAAAATTATTTTTTTTTTCGACAACTCATAAACATCATGTGATAGATACTTTCTTCAATAGGATAATAAATATTTCATGGGGATACATTCTTCTATATTTCTGAAAGTTTTAAAAATTTATTTCAGTTAATCCAGTTTAATACGCAGTATGGGTACGGAACACTCAGGGGAACTTGCTGGTATTTTATCTTTGAAATTATCTAAATGCTTGCGAAAAATTAAATTTAGTAATTTTCTGTCTGTGAATTTCTATTATCATCTTGTGACATTACAGTTACCTTCCGCCGCTTCGAAGGTAGTATCTCTGGAGCGGAGAGCTACATTTTTTTCAAAAGTCAGTCGCCCGCTAGTAATGGTTGTGCGCGGATTGTCGCAGACAGCGGATCGCGTACCGCGGCTCACTTATTGTAGGCATTAGCCGATATAGGTTCGGTATAATGTGTTTTCCTATCTTTAACTGTGTGTAAGAAGAAGTTTATGTCTCAAATAAGAACTGTGGTTATGAAATTGAGTGTTTGAACAGTATATAAATGAACAGTGAAAGCCAAGTTGTGTTGGTGTATGTTTTAGCGGGAAGAAGATACGAACTGTAATTTTCCTTTTACCACAAGAATTCTGCAATCTTTCGGATAAGAAGTTTCGATAGCTACATTTTGAAATTTTTATGGTGGCCAAACCGTTCGCATGTACTTGACGTGTTTTCCGTAATAAACTTGCTATGAACATAATTGCTCTTCTTGAGGTTGCTTAGTGAATTTTATTAATTATTCTCCTAATTACTTCTGGGGACGGTTTTGGTTTCACTGTCTGGCGACCGGGTACTCGAACTATAATTGATTCTTACTAGATAAATGTCTGAAACTACTTGAAGTGAACAGATCAGAATCAACCCATAACTTAAAATTAATATCCATCAACAAAAGAAGGACATCTTACAATCTCCTCTGTAATAGCATTAATGTTGACGATAATACCTCCACAAATATATTATGATCCCCCGAGTTTTTAAGATTCACCTCTTAGACTTCTACCTTTCTCACCCTGGAACGCAAATAAAGAGACCACGTGGATTGCTGTAATGTATTACAAGCTTATAATTCATACTCCTTACAGTTCCTGAAACCTATACCAGGTTTATTAATCTGTTGCCAAACTCATCTAAACTTTTCAAAGTAAGTTTCATATTACGGTTTTATTTCTTCGGCTTATGTTGGTTTCGTGTAATACCTCTGCTCAGTTTTCAAAATTATTATGTTATTCGGCTTCTTTTATGACGGTTGTTCGAAAAATTGGATCTCGTCTCAGACGGTGACGTTCTATGTCACGAAGAAAGAAAACTTTACGGAATATCGTAAACATGGAGTGAATAATCTTCAAATTTCAGTAGCATGTGCGTAACAAATCTTAAAAGATATTACGTATCTAATATTCAACTAAAATGACACGACATCAATTATTTTGAAATTTCACGTTCTCAAAAATTTATTTATTTTAAGCCTCGCTATAATAGGGCTTTCAAGACCTCTCTTACAAATCAGTCTACTTGAAGTTTAAACCAGTCAATTTCGTCAAATATGGTGCATACATGAATTCTACGGACGAATAAAGGAAATGACTGAAATGGAAAAAAAACAACATCGGTTTGCATGTCAAGTAGGAGCAGATATTTAAACGCTGGTATAGTTAGCCTTCATCTTCAGATTGCCCATATCCGCTACCTTGAAGCACTTATCTCCTTCCCTACGCGGGTTTTGCGCAAGAAGAATATTCTTGTTTTTCAGACAGTTTCTCACAAACAACTCGTTTAAAGAACAAGAATCCGAACCTTTCCTAACTGATAATATTCTCCGGAAAAAAATAAAAGTCATGTAACACTATTACTAAACGAACACGTATCCCCAAAAGCGAACTGAAAAAAGAATCGGCATAAATGAAGAATGTGTAATTATTAACATTATAAGTTACATTGGTAAAAATTGAACATCATTAATACTGTAACTTTAAATCATTGTTACTGCACTATATGACACATTTATAACGTTAATATGAATCTTTATAACAGACTGTATACTGAATATTAGCTACACCTAAACTTTAGAAACTGGAGCTTAACAAGAGAAAATAAACAAAGCGATTTATCTTTTTTTTTTATTTTACTTCTTGTGAAAAGCACTTCAAAATTAATAACGATTGCAAGAGAATACATTTATGTTGTTACACCGATGAGCAAACTTAATATTATATTACGTTTTATACAAATAGCTTTAAGACACTAACGGCTAGCGTTCTGGCCTCGCATTCGGGAGGATGGCGGTTCGAATCCCCGTCCGGGCATTCAGATTTGGGTTTTACATGGTTTCCCAAATCACTCCAGGCAAGTGCCGGGATGCTTCCTTCGAAAGGCCATGGCCAAATTCCTTCCCATTCCTTACCCCCGATTTTTTCCAGTCTCTAATGACCTCGCTGTTAGAGAGACGTTAAGCAGATAAAAAAAAACAAAACTTTAAGTCACATTAGTTATTTTTCTTATCTGCTAAAGTGCCCGACTGATGGTTAATGAATTTATCTTTTACTCCGACAGTCCGGCGTAATCATTGAACTGCAAGAGAGGTTTTTTTCTATATTGGAGTAAATTTACCATAAAAAGTAACAAAGAATTCTAAACATAAAATATGAAATATATGCGGTCTAGTAGCTTAGTAGTTAAGGTATCCGAATGGAAATCGAAATGTCCATGCTTTGAATTCCGGTCTGAGCTCGGATTTACATACGCCCTTACTGCAAATCTCATCTATAGCAAAGCTTTGTGTTTATGAATTACTACAGAATGTTTCCGTGGTGCAATAAAACGTTTAATTATTGGTCTGCTCTACCCGGGTTAGTACAAGTATAGGCGACTAAGATTTGGGCGATTGGGAATACAGTGATAAAGTGTTAACCAGATCATAAAATACCACATTGTTACAATCTAAAATATAGATAGTTCATTATTATTCACAATCAATACAAATATTGTGAAATGCTAAGCCCCTTCAAGGGTAAGTACCAAAAATTAATACATTTGAAGTAGTATGGGTTAAATAATATCT